>CM046063.1:33482352-33792352 GCA_025215515.1 Schistosoma japonicum
TGAAAGACTGCCAAATGTAAGACAACGACATATACGATCTGAACAAACACAACAACCAGCTCGAGTATGTGACAATGGATTTAATCCAATTAATGATACGAATAATTCACTAAATATTGACACCAATATAATTCAAAATCACTGTGTAGAAGGAAATATCTTAAGAGATAGTACAGATTCAAGGATAACGGATCAACACATAAATACTACTGGAAATAACACACACATTAGTCTTCCAGCTATCACTAGTAATTTATATACAACACAATCACTAATTAATAATACTCAGTCACTTCTAATGAATAACACCTCAATACAAGAAAGAACTACCCAACCGCTTGAATTTCGTCGATTAGTACCACAAAGACAAAGAAGAGTAGTTGAGCAATTAAGAGAAACACGTGAACAATTAGCTGCAATGTTACGTCTTATGACTATGGAATTAGAAGAAAGACAGAATCGTGCATTACATACTAATTTAGATATGATTACAAGAAGCAGAGTGTTGAGAAACCCAAACTACATATTCCGCGAAACTACAGACGACAATTTACCTACATCATATGTTAACAGTAGCGATACAGTAAATCATGAATTAACGGAACACAGCAATCAGTACACCACAAGTATTTCAAGAAATCTCAACAGATCAATTTTGAATCAGAACGATATCCAATCAAATCACTACACAAATCAGTCATATCATGTCCCCACTTCAACTAACAATAATACTATGGACTTATCACGAACACTTCTTACACCAACATACAGAGAGCAGACTTCTGCTACTAGTACTTTAGCGGCTAATAATACACAACAGAATATTGTTACTACTAATAATAATGGTCAATATAGTACACCTGTTACGTCAGTAACCAACATTACGCAAACATCTTCATCTCCATTAATTTCAACAACACGATTACTAGCAAGATTACGTCTAAATGCATTACAGCAAACAACTCCATTAGCGACGTTCACACCGAATAACTTATCTAATAGACTGGGGATTTCATCATCCCTAACAACATCGTCGACGACGACTGACAACGATAACAATGATAATAACGAACAGGACAATGAAGAGGATGATACAGATGCAACAGGTTGATACAATCATTGTGGTATTCATTCAGATGTAAATGGAAAGACAAAAACTAATCACCATATAAAATATTTAATTATATTTGCATAATCAGATGTTTCTAAAATACATTACATTCACGTTACGTTTCCTAGCATTAATTATGACTAGTTGCAAGTCTTGCGCTTTAATGTCTAGAATAACTTGTGAGTAATTATAAAACTGAGATGTCTGTTTACTGAGTTTCGATGTTAGGTAGAAGCCGGCGAGAAACCTTGAACATAGGATTGCTGCCAATCATACCAAAGCTTAACTGTAATCATGAGGGAAGTAATTTAAGCTCACATAACCCAGCTTCACAGTCTTAATCTAGATAAAAATAGGGATTGTTTGTTGATTTCAGTCCTGAGTATCAACGTTGAAAAATCATAGGCTCATCAGACAACGATATACAACATAAAATTATTGTTGCACAAGCGATGATTGTGGTAACTCACCAGCCTAGTAAATATTCAACCGACCCTCAGTGGAAGCAACAATATCATAGTGAGTAACAATGGTATCCAAAGAAGCTCGAGTTGCTAATAAATTTGAATGTGTTAGTTAATAAATTGCCATTGAGTAACTTGATACATGCATTAACAAATAAGCTCCTGTAACTGATTCTGAGTCATATCGCTCAAAGTCGTTAACTACTGATTATGCAGACCCTAACAGTAATTACTTATATCACGTCCGAGCTGACCACTCCTAGATTCCTTCCAAGCTACATATATGGTACGATCATAGATGTTACTTTGAAGTAGCGGTCAGGTTTGCATACAGTGATGATACATAATCGAGATATAAAGGCTGAAGTATTGATTCCTTCAGATCTTATTGTCAGTGAGGTTGGGTATATTAAGCTAAAACAAAAAGCAGCAAAATCGTAGTACGATGACCCAGTCATATTAAAAATTGTTTCCTGAGCATTTTCCTTAGAAAACCAATCGTCGTTTCACAAAGGAAAGGTTGAAAAGGTCAGCCCTAACAATGTTACCTACTATCTTGCAGCACGAACTTCTATATCTGATGGTAAGGTCTTTGAAGTATAGAGCTAATATATCCAAAAAAGCTAAATGGGATCGGGCCTCAATTAGTTGATCTTTGGATTCACAGGTCACACCTCTAGGTCAAAATGACCCCCAATACTAATACAATCTTTTTCAAGTTCTTTATGGGAAATATACTTTCACGGTAAGGACAATCAGAAAGTGAAAACTTCCCAGAATCTTCTAACAGGGCTCAAGATCACTCTGTCGGACTCAAGAAACTTGAAAGCTATAGAAATTGTGATTCATCATACAGTACAGCCAAGTAACTTTCAATGGATAGCCAAAAAAAACAATGTGAGAACACAGGTAGAAACTTTGTCAAATCTCACAAGTTGGTTGTCGATCATTATAATCTTTCGCCGCAAATACTGTGTAATAATTGAAAACCAAGCTGTAAAGGATGACAAAAAGTTCTTATCAAATTAGTTTTTCGATAGGCAGAAAATCGCTCATTTATATTTTTGCTTACTAATAAGTAGTATGAAATAACAAGTAATATCTGTTGTGTTTATTCATAGTCGTAAGTAGTCAATATAAACTACTATAAAACTGAATCACAATGAGAGCAAATAAAACCAATGATATCTGGGTAATAATCTCATCATGTAATGAAATGCATAGATATGAACATTCATTAATTGTTGAAATGAAACAATTAATGTGTTATATACTGTAAATAGAATAAAGAATTAGTATACAAAAAAAGTCATCTTTTGAGTAGTTTCTGTGTGATGAAATTTACGTACATCAGTAATGAATGATTCATCTACTAAAGATGTAGAGTTGATGATAGATCAGTGATTGCCTTCAACAAACGTCGTGAATAATCGACTACATCTATCGGTTTAACATCGGCAACAACAACACGTAAACGTTCTTCATCCTGTTATAATAAAACAAATAACAAATCCAAACAATGATTTACTGAACATGATGAACAAAATTGATAAGTATAACTTGAAAACCTACAATGGAATTAGTATTTTAATTCTCACAGTTTATTTTATTAACTATATATATATATATATATATATATATATATATATATATATATATATATATATATATATATATATATAATCGTGAAGTGTATTGTGTATTGATGTCAGATGATGAGAAGTAATTGACGACGAATTCCGTTTGATTTGGATTTTGTGCTAGCTAACAGTCAGCATTAATACATACTTTCAATGCAAACAGCGAACATGATGATCATGTTATTAGGGTGATTATCACTTCACAGTTGACTACATTGTGGGATGATTCTTCTACTTGACATATCTAAAAAAAACGATGATATATTAAGGGTGGTCTTGACAACCTGTCAACTTGACCGTAATGCCCGAAGGACAAATATTCAAGGCTAGTCATACACGACATCCAATAAGTAGTTTTAAATGTGCTATCTCTACTTTTAAAGGGCTAACCGACAGAGATGGGAATCTGTAGATTAGGGTGTGAGATTTTAGAGTCAGCATATTCCAACCTCGTCTTTCCGCTACGAGGTAGCATTACTGAGATGCTGTGTAGTCGACCAAATCAGGAATAAAACAGCAATATCACTAATGACACTATATGAAGACCCTACAAGCGGTACGCATTTATTAAGTTTTAAATATGAATCATTATATTCCGATTCAACAAGTGCTCGTCACGAAGTTTGAAAACCCTATATTTAATCCTCAGCAGCACTGTCAGTATCAAACAGGAATAAAACGTCTATTCAATGGCACGACCGTTGTTCATTTAGAACTAGTGCATAATGGTTAAAAATATCCATCTGTCAAATACAATGAAATATGTTAACCTTGGTTACATATTATGTTGATTCTTTCGCAAATCGATTACAATACTATGTGGAATGGGTTCTTTTAGACGTTTTCTTGCCATTCTCGGTGGGATGTAATGATGATGTAATTAAAAACACGTAAACCAGCAATCCATGAAAATTGATAAAATTAATGGGGAGTAAATAAGGCGGGATTTACGTTATAACGATCAACTTTAGCTCGTAAACGAAATATCCATGAGTTAAATGCTGACTCAATAAACACTTTTTCTAATTGTCCTTCATCCTAATAAAAGAAAAACAGAGAAAAAAGAATCACGATGAGATTACAATGTGATCTAAATGAAAAAACTTGTTCATATTAGCATTTTTTTGAAAAAGAAAGGTCTAAACGTCTGTGTGGACACAGTCTCTTAATTGTTCAAACACTCAACTTTCAGCTAGTAAATAAGAGGTTTAAACCTCATTATGCCAACTTCGGTGTGGCAAACTAAACAATATCACTAGTGTTGCATGATTCTAAGGACATGTGTAAAAATTCACATGTTTATTAAAACAAAAACGTTTGAACGAAGAATATTCTTTTCGATAAATGCTCATTAGGTCCTATAATTATGAGTTCAAAATTAAGTCACCAAAATAGCCAATTCTGAGGCAAATATACCATTTAAATATCAAGGATAATTGGATATAAATTTTTCGAGTTATTTGTAAAACACGAATGTTAATCAGAATAGATTTAGATCTTCCTAGGTGCATCCGGTTGATGAGTCCCCAATAGAACAAAACGTGCGTCCTGGATTCTGTTTGGCAGTCACAATCTAAATCAAACAACACAAATGTAAGTGCTGAAATAATCATTTCTATGACTATTAGTTTTGAATTCATAAGTGTAGAACCTCATGAGCATTTATCGAAAAGAATATTTCTCGTTCAAACGTTTTTGTTTTATGTGTCCCTAATAGATTAGTATAAATTGGAGTATTTGCAGATTGGTGTACCCGGAGCTATGAGACACTCTCAAACAATCGCTGGTGATACTACTGGATCACTAAAACAGAAATATAATTAGACTATAGATGTAAAGAACCTGTAAAACGAACGGTAAAAAAAATTTTAATGTAGTACACGTTCATGTATGCCTTTTATGAGGTTAAGCATCAAGTAGCAGACAGAGATTAAAAATCAGTTGACGAGGTTATGAACCTTTAGTAGCTGAAGTAGTCTGAATAGGTTTTATATATGCCAAACCATTGTCTACCTCAACTTGCAATATTGCCTGGAGTAGGAGTTGGAAGATACAGGCGGTTAGCTCATGAATACATTGACTATCGGTAATTATAAAACTAAGAATCCATCTGTATCTGTACCACTTTAAGCAAAGTAATAGGATATATTTGAAAGCAAACTAAATTTTATGCCAAGAAAGTTTTTAATTAGCACGTCAGGAAGTATAATTGTTTGATTAAGATGTAAGGACATCTGCTGTAACGATAGAAAAGGTATATATATATATATATAAAATACTCTGAAGTATTAGTATTTATAATTATTTGACAGTTACTTGAAAATATAGTTCAGAAACTCAGGAAAACTAGGTAGGTTTTAAACAAGGATGTAGATCCAATGAACAAATATTCACCCTTCGTTAGGCTATAGTGGATAAGCATACCTACTTGCATAAAAGGTGATATTCATTGAATTAAGAGTAGCATTCCACCTTGCACATTGATAGACACTGTGGCAATGTTCATCATTAAAAGACGTACCTCAGAAATGCATAAACCCTATGAAGGCTTTCTACAAGAGTACTACTACCGATAGAGTAAGAGACTACAGTTAGTTACTATTCGATTTGCCAACCTGAAGTGGCAGTCGTCGAAGCCTGCTCTTATAACTCTCTTCCTTATTTTAATTTCGCTATAGAGGTCTTCCTGCAAACTACACTTTCTTCATCTAACTTTGAAGGCATTGATCTCTTACCGAAAAGCTCATTTATCGACTCAAAATAGGCAGGCGATATAGTCTTAATCTGTGGAGATACTAAAAATATGCAGTCTCTGAACGTCTTAAATAAAGGTCAACACGTTTAGAGTGCTTTTCTCCCTCTATATACAAAGTATTACTTCAGGACTAGTCTTCAGTATCGCCTAGGTTGGCCATAGTTGTGTTGACCGATTCACTTATCTTGGAAGTCTCGTCAACCCTGGTGGGTTAATGTCCAGTAATACCGCAGAGCGCATATGTCCAATTACCATGTATGATGTTGCTTGATGTAAGCCTACGGTGGAATGAATCTAAAAGCGGACAAATCGAAACCCGGAATTACTCTATGGAATTGGCTGACTGTTGATAGATGTGGACAACTAGATTATGGTTCGTGCGATAATCGTGATCAGCAGTTAGAGACAATGAATGACACAGTAGAGAATCTTTCACAGTGTAATAGACGCATTTACTCCAAATCTTAAATACCACTATTCTTCATGCATACCTTTTAATTCATTCCCGTCAAATCACATTCTGGCACTCATCTTGTTAATTCGGTTTCGTCGTGTTGTGGTATGGGAACATGGACTAGGAAATGGTCAAACTTTCATGCTGACATAAACTACGCGTCCAAGCAAGGCAGATCAGGAAGCTATCACAAGCTTCAGCACACTGGGATACAAAGGCTACCGATTAACCTGAGACAGCACTCGCTGATCTCCCCGGTCAATGGCCAAGTAAGTAAACACTAATTGTTATTCGAGTAGGCAAGGCCTACCTACGATAATTATGCTTGGATAGTGAGTTGGGTTAAAGGATAAATTCCATACATCATAAAAACATTTGAGATGCTCTAGAAACATGAAAAAATTCGATGAAATAAACTGAAGATTAATTATGAATGACTGGAGAATACTTACTTGTGTTGACTTCATAGCACCCAACTTTTCAGCTGTCTGTCCCTAATAAAACTTCTGCAGCGTCTTGAAAACACGTAACCCACAAATCACCTGTAAGATCAGCGATTTTGACCTAAAAACAGTAAAGATTTAAATATATTAGCCCTAAATGTTACGATCAATTTAATAGATGACTAAGTAGAACGGTAGGTTGGAAATAGGAATGAACGGCTTGTACTAGAATGTTATTAGAATACTTTGTTAAAATTGAGTTCTTTGAGAGTTAATATATTAACCAATCATGAAATCATAAACAAACGTATGACCGGGTATCAAATCGAGGGGGAAGACAATCAAAATAAATGCACAAACAATTAAGGTGTCGAAAGCCAATCATGAACAACACAGAACCTGATACATGCCCGCATAGATCCAAGTAGCCATGACATATGTCTTGACTCTATTTGAAGCACTTGTGCGCTAGGTCTTCAGTATGTTAATAAACTTAGAAAAACTCATTTCCAACATAGTCCCAGGGTACCGCTCAATGAATTGAAGGTGGCCCTAATATCAAGATGTATAATGATCGTTGGTCTGTAATACGAGTGACGACTTGTGGAACTTGAGGTTTAAGTTACCTGAAGACCTCTACCTCGCTGATCGACGTTGCTAGAAGTGCACACTAGTAAAATATCTTTCGAAAACCATGCCCAGTGTACAAGATGCCTTTAGAAGATACTAATTGGCTTGGGCATCAACTTTACGATTGTTTCCTTTTTATAATTCAGATAAATCCTAAGCTAACATTAGGAAGCGCGTTATCAATGACTAATGAAGCGAACTTGTCGGTTTTAAAGTAAATGAGATGCAATTAAGATAAGTAGCGTAAGTGGCTATTAGTGCACAACTGTAGATACAGATAACTTACAAATACAAAACTTTTAAAAATATGGGTGATAGCGCGTTGCTACAAGAAGCACTCTTACAGATGAAACTACATCATTTTAGCAGAATAAATAGGCTAAACTCACCATAAGAAGCAACCGCCATTTACAATCAGGTGTTTCCCGTGCACATTTTTCACATCGATACAATCCATTTCCTAAATCAATTACCTTCTTATTGCATCCTTCAGTAGAACAAGCTTGATACATGAAATTCTCCTTTTTCATGAATACCACAGTGGCCTATAAAAGTTGTACAAACCATACGTAAGGTACAAAAACAAATATGGTGTAATGTAAAAATAAAAAGGCAATTATAAATTTCCTAAAATAAATAAACAGGCTATGAATAGCGGTAACTCAGGGAATAAGACGCTAGACTACTTTAAACCACTAAGCCACAAGCTTGAATCTCACCAAAATACTTTAGTTAAAGTAATCGATTAGTTTCATAAATCCAAATAAGAAATATCCCACTCACCTTACACGTGAAATAATCTGCTTTTACATTAGCTCCAACACCAGATGCTTTCACATCTTGTATAAGATTCCAACCACCGAGAACACCAGGTTGACCAGATACACCATCTACTCCCGTTGAAGACCCAACCATTTCACTACGGAAAGTCTCGAAATTAGCATAACGACCCTCATGTTCATACCAACCTTTCAAGCGTATCGCTTCAGGGATATTTGTAGGAGCAATTAGAAGAGACGAGGTTGGGTTTACAGATAGTGACCGACCTAAAAAAGCATCGTTTATTAAGAAAGATTGTCATGATGATTAATCACTTGAAAAGACTGACGAAGTAATAGTCAGTAAAAGTAAAAACTTGGATCTATTGTCACAGTTATGCAAGATAAACTGTAATATATACTTATATGAGTGGTCGGTCAACCGTAATCAATGTAGAACCTGGTACAAATGAATGTCAGATCATGTTTCTATAACACATTACTACGGAGAGAAGAAACCAATAAGATGAATGAGAAAAAAAAAACAGCGGTAACCTAGTAACAATGATAATAGTTAAACATTGAGAAAAGACTTAGGAAGACAAAAATAAAAAGGCATGTGTGAACGATTACTGGAACTCATGATCTGCAAGATATGCATGTATCTGTGCCACTGTGACCGATTCTTCAGTAATGTCACATGATGTCGCCAACCAGTGATCACAATTATCGTGAGGACGCAAACCAGGTAGCTTACATGATTCGACACGCTTCCACATCAATAGTCAATTGTTTCATATACTAATCTTGAGTTACGGTTTGTTAGCCCTTAGATTCCTTCATCGTACGCTGACACCAGCTAACATTGTAGGTCAGAGTAGGGAGTAGTTGGGAATACGTAGTCCACTTCCAAATCACAATCCATGAACACTCACAACCTTATCAACTTATCTGCCATCTTTGTCTAGTGCTTTGTGCCTAACCTCGTTCCAGAATACATTAATGGTACTTTGAAGGCAATAAAGTATGCATATCTTTGATTTTCATGGTTCGTGTTTAACGGCCACGAGTTCAATACACAGTAGGTTACTATGTAGTACGCTTGTACCTTTGGTTGGCAGATGGACATCTCGTCTACGCCATAAGTGACGCAATCTCGAAAAAATCGAATGAGGCTTCATAATTTGTGGTCAGATACAGTTGAACACAAACTCGCTAGGACCAATGAGACTTCCAAGATGAAGTGCTACATGTGAAAATAAAAAGTCAGCTAATTAGCATTTTCGAATTCCGACGAAAGGAATTGGTATAAATGCACAAAAGTATTATGGTAGTAGTAAATAAGATCACTAAGCATATCACAAAGCAACCATAGAAAAATTACAGGACATACCATTAAAGTCAGATATTTTTGCTGCTTTTATAACAATGACAGGATGACTTGCACCGTCGAAATGCTCCGCTTCCTCACCCCATAATGTAAGTCGTACTAAACAGTTGGAACTATCCACTAGTCCTAATTCTCGTTTACGTAATTCCCGCTGAGATGCTTTAGCAGTGATTGTTTGTGCTTCACCACATTCATGTACAACTCCAACAATATCTAGTGTTAAATTTACACAGGATGCAATATGTTATTTTTAGTATGTTGAAATAAATTAATAAACGTATTATTGGATTTGAGGCTTTCCATACACGTTATCACTACTTATTTTTAAGCTTTAGAATCAAAAAAAATATTCAAATAAGAAATGTAGACGACTTTAACTAACTTTTTCACTGATTTCAAATAATAAAAGTTTTGACTTTACCCTGGTAACATGAAAAGCATCTTTTTAAAGGTATAAGTGGATCTTACAAGATTCGTTTCTAAGTGACATAACAATACATACCTGTCAAAGAATTGAAGCTTATATTTACCACATAATTATGAAAAATGCAACAAGCTTATATCGTCAGAATCCCTTTTCATGTTCAAAGAGGATCAGTGATATTGTATGTATGTAAAGTTTTTAACTATTCATCTCCCTTCCCATGATTATGCAGATTATTGTATAAACATAACAAGGTTGGAATAGCAGGTACAATAAAGCAAATAATCTGTGTCTTAAATAGCTACTCCGAATAATCGCTAGCTGTAATACCGTTGCGTTAGTAAGGATTAGTTATAAAAAACGTGATGTTTGAATGCTTTTCCATGGAGCCACAGAAATTTATTAATGTTAATGTCTTTTGTGTACTAAAACACTTAGTGTAAGCTGTTTGTAAAAGTGGTTTGTCGAGGATTGTAAATAATGAATTACAACTCAGTTCTTGTGATTATCACATTTTTCAAGATCAAAAATTGATTTTACTAGTAAGCAAATCTAAATAATAATACAGTTGGTAGAACTAAGCGACCTACTTAAAGACTGGGTTAAGTGTACGGATAACTCAGTTACACCTATAAACGCCTATTTATTTGTGTTATATAAATGATTAGCGTTTTATTCAAACGTCCTGTTTTAAAAGAATGTGGTTCAACAAACTAAAGTACCAATTCGACACTAGAAAAATAAGTGGAATTTTTAATCTACAGCTCACTGAAAGCAAGAAGAACTGTGTCGACTGGAATAATCCTGCGAATACAGACAACCAAACAATATGACTAAAGAAAGCAAAATTTTAGGCGCAAATACACGGAAACAATATCATCAGGTTAAATTTAAAATTTATTTATTAGGCAAGTATCCGTGTACTTTGCTTCGAGCTACATTTTTAAATGTAAAGGTTAATGATGATACCTGATTGACTGAAACAAAAGTAGACGGAGAGACTTAGAAGTGAAACTGATACCAATAACCACTGAGCCACCGTTGAACAGGTCCGATTAGCAGGAAAACCTAATTTCCAACAAAAAGTACCGAGACTCTTGTTTGATAATTGTTAAAAATCAGATTTTCTAGAAAAAATCAGCCCTTACCAACAAAAGACCCAGGAGATTGTGTATCTAATTTTCCTATTGGGATAAAATTGAAATGAGTTTCCGGTAAGGAACTAGTATCTGCATCTTCACAAGGGGTCACTTGGCTGTCAGCATGAAGTGTCATTTCGTAGTCATTGTTAGTTGTATTGAATTGTTTATTGGCTGCTTTCAAGTTGGCACGACTAACATAATACACCTTATTCACCTACAGGAAAGTAACGAAGTTAGAGAGAACAACAAATAGGAATGAATATACATTGAAGAACTAACAAGCATAATGCTAAAAATTTACAATCTCTGAAAAGAAGATTCCCTGCATTCAATATTAAACGGTTGGATGAACTTATCAACTTGAAGTATAAAATTGTAGCAGAACGCATGAAACGAGATTTTTATAAATCTTGTTTATCGAGTCACATTTCTCAAGCATGTATACACGAGTTTACGTTTCAGTAAACTGCAACCAAATGTTGCAAATCTTATCCGACTTACTAAGTCATATATTGGAGATTTTCGCAGAAAATTAAATGATTTCATTGAGATCCATCATCATACGTCTTTTGTACTATCTAATATATTTCTAATGTGTCACATTAAATTCATAAACTTTGCAGTACCGTTATCGCGATGACTAAAAATAGAACTTGGAAAAAGTTGGATATATCTTGAAGTGATAAAAACCACATTGATTTGTTTTCAATCAATCCCGATAAATATGTGACTAATTTATCATCGATTGTATTATTTACTTATGAAAAGGAGGCACTATTACTTGGATTTACTTTTTCTATACCCATAACACATATACCTGAACTAGCAGTTAATGCCCAATTTGAGAACCTTTATGACCAACTGAACACGCTTGTTCCCACATCGTTAGATAATCAAAATTAATGTAAAGCTAAGCCAGTGGATACAGTTCATCAAGTTAACAGTTCCGGAACAAAGCATAAAGGCATATTAACCTCTCTTCATTTCAAAGCACTGAAAGAGTAACGGACAAATCCTGACATAGTTCTATTAAAACCTGATAAAGGAGCTGGAGTGGTTGTTACAAATGGATGTGCTTACAAAAGTAAAATGTTAACTATCCTAAGCGATGAAAGTAAATTCGTGGCTGATATTAAATTTGGAAGAATTAATAAATTGGAAAAAAAGTAAGTTCACATTTAGTAAAACTACCAAACATGAATATTATTAATAAAGAGGAATTTCATTTCTTAAAACCTATTGGTTTTGAATATCCATATTGTTAGGATAGCGCCCAGAAAACTCAACGAAGCCTTCAGAACCCTTGAAGGAGCCGGAGACATTCCATTCAATCACTGATCGATAAAACTTGCAGAATTTCAGCGTGGCGCGTTCTGATTAGGTAATAGTTGAGACGTCTTAGTTCGGATTGGATGGATTATAATACTGTTGTTCAGAAAACTATAAATATACGAATATTTTGTACATAGCTCACTCTCCATCTTACTGGAATTTGCAGCTAGGAGGGTTCAAGCGTTTGAGTGCTAATATAGTCTGCAGCTAGTCAAGCTATCAAGTACGAGTTATAACACACACTAATATAGATTACCTAAAATTCATAAAGTTAATAATCCTCTGTGTCCTATTTTAACTATGTGTCGGTTGCCTACACATCATTTTGCAAAATGGCTAACAAAATTATTGAACCCTATTCGACGGAGCTGATGTAAGTATTCTATGAGGGATTCGTTTGAACTAGTTGATTATTTATGTGACATTAATATTAAAGAAAAGACAATGTGTTCTTTCGATGTAAATTCGTTGTTTACTAATGTTCCTCTGAAAGACTATTGATATTTTATGTGACTATATCTTGTCAAGTCGTCTTTTCATTACATATTCCTCTAAAAACTCTTAAAGATTTGTTACTATTCACAGACAAAGTAAAATTCACATTTGCGGGTGAATTTTCGACAAATTGACGGAGTTGCAATGGGTAGTCCTTTAGGACCATTGTTAGCCGATGTGTACATGCCACATGTGGAAAACCGAGCCAGACTCAATAGATGAGATGTACCTTTATAGGCGGTATGTTGATGATATCCTGGTTATTTGTACAAAAATTGACGACGCAAATAGTTTACTAAGTAAACTGAACATCACCCAAAATTATATAAGTTTATTCTGTGACGAGGAGAATAATAACCGACTTCCCTTCTTAGATATATTAATCAAAAGGAGGAATGATGGCTCTAACAAACGTTTTGTCTACAGGAAATCTACATGGATAGGGCAGTATATGAACTTTCATAGTTACTGTCTGGGGCAGTACTAAAAGGGTCTAGTAAAGGCTCTAGTTAATAGGATTAATCGTATTTGCACTTACGATACTATTGAGGAAAATGAAAATCTGCTGATAGAAACGTTAATGCTGAACGAATATCCAAAAAGTTCATAAATCGATGGAAATGTTGAGGTATGTTGAAACCTACTGTATTTTTAACACCTAGAAATTAGTCTATATCATGTTACCTTTTAGAGGTGACTCAAATAACCTTGTGTTCAAACAAACGATTAAGTTGGTTGTCAATAGGACATTTTATGCAACTAAGGTAGTTGTGACAGAAACGTGTAGGGCATTGATTCATAACAAACCTAAACAGCTCGTAAATGAATGCATCACATCCTACTGTGTCTATTAATTTACGTGTATGTGTGGACACGCATATATAGGGAGGAGCAATCGTAATCTGCATGTAGAGTAGCTGAACACACACCTAAATGGCTCCAAAAACAAATGAACTCGAAGGGAATAATAAAAGTTCAGGATAAACAACCTTCATCGTCTATTGCTAAACACAGTTGAGACAGGCCACATAATTGACATCAAATCTATTATGGTGTTGCATAAGAGTGCTTTAGGACGTATACTAAGGTTTGTTGAAGCCTTAGCTAGACGAAAGTTTAAACCTCACTTGTGTGTTCAAAAACAATCTATACTTTCGCTCTACCTACCTTGGTAAAGTGTGGTTCCCATTGTTCTCTTTATTATTTCTACTTATTTAGCTTACAATCTTATTTGTCTATTGACCTTTAATTTTTCATATATAAGCGCCTTAACAAGAGTGTGATCAGATTGTGCAAATATATCACAGCTATGATAAACTTTGTCTACTTATTGCATTATCAAAATCCCCAATCGCTAATCAGCTTATGTTGTTAAATGTCCATGAGAAGTGAACTTCTCCTAAATGGCCTTAAGCTACAAATATGCAGGGCCCCAGTCTGTGAAGGACAGCTGATAAGTCCTAAATAGGATAAAACACGAGTTTTGGATCCCACTACTAGCCGCATATCACGCATATTAAGCAGAGTTACTGTTAACCCGTTGCTGTTAACAGCATCTTTTTAGATAGACCCAAGTTTAAACCAAATAGGTTACACGAGACGTGAATGACCCACATTATTGTTACGGCAAACATACCAGAATTATAAGATAGTGCTAATTCAAAACATTGGACGGAACGATTAATAATACTTGTTATGCTTACCAATATATTTCAACCAGTCACATAATGCAAAATATGGAGAAAATGTCTATTGGCTGCGTCAGCACACTGAGATGAAATTACCAAGGTATATACCATAGTAATAATAACAGTGGGAGTAAAAAGATAGAGCACAAAGGGTATGATTCAAGAATGAATTTGTGGAACTCAGGACATGGGAGTAAACTGAAGTTGAAATTCATCAACTTAGATTTTGGCAAGGCTTGGTGTGAAGAGTACTCATAACTACACGACTGTCAAAATGCAAACAGGTGGACTAGGATTCAAACCGACGACATTCACGTTTAAAGTCAAATGCTCTAACCATAAAGTCACAGCTCCAAAAGGTCCAAAGATAAACAAATAGTCGATGCACATCTATGCCATTATGACCGATTCATTATTTTCCAGCAATTGGGAAGCATCAAACCATGTATATATCCTAACATTGAAAATTAACGCAGAATTAATGCCTATTAATTTAGACACGAAACGTGATTTTAGTTATATTAATCGAAGTAAAATTTTTAAACAGAAATATGAATTCTCGGAATTAGATACATATTCGAAACCAGATGGTGAAATGTACACTTTACCTCAGAATCACAACGATTATTCATATACCAAATGTAAATAAGATGATCAATTCAAATAACAATTTTAGTCGCACTACGGATCATAGTTAATCGATTCCAAATGGAGCGATAGGGAAAGTCAACTTCGAGGAATTACAAGTCTTAGGAGTAGTTAGGAAATGTCACTTAAATTTAATACCAACATAGAAAACGGTACATATGCTACTATCTGGTGACACAATCTGAACCTGATAAATAAACTCTTGTAAATAGTGTACTTCATTTGGTGAATTTTCAAAGACGAATATCTCAGTGATACCGAAATTCCATATCTACATCACAAATGAATAATTTGGTGCTACTCGAGCTGAGGATAAACAGATCTACTGATAACATCGCCATGAAAATTTTTTAAAGTTCTATAGGTAAGCCTAAAATTTACTGACACAGCTCTTAAGGGTTAATCTGGTCCCAACTCGAAGTTTCCCACGTGGTTTAATGTATATGTGCTAATATACAGTCAGGCGAGTACGAAATTCATTTTGATTCTTTATGCAGAAAGTTGAGGATCGTAAGTCATAGCCTGACTCATAAAGAGAGATACTACATTATGGGGTGAAGCATTCAAATAAACTTACGCGGTCGTTGTTGCTGAACAGTGGTATGAAATATTGTCGGACCTACGAATAATCCAACCGCATGTAGAGTATGCACATCAATGCGGTAATTTACTTTAGTAGTCTTTCTTAAAGTAAATAATCGAAGTGAATAGATTGAGTAATGAATCCGATAAATTTTGAACCAGATTATAAACGTCACTTACTTCAATCATATCATAAAATTTATCCACTTCAGCATTAAATGCAGTGACACGGATTTCACCGCTTTCATCAACGAGCGTAAAGTTAAATAATTTTCCATCGCGACCTTGTTTGCTCCAAGTTCGGATAGCGGATTTCTGTGATACACGGGCACGTATACTCCACCTATTCTGATACGGATTGAGACTTTGTATGGGGAACACACGAGGCAGACCAGAACCTGGTGTCCCAGGAGTACTTGGATGGCCACCACCAGTGAAGGGACCAGTAGAAGATTTGGGTGGAGATTTTTGTTCAGTTTCATATGAATGGGACGTGACTGCGGCCGGTTTGGCTATTGTAGATGTTTGTTCGGACTTCAACTCACCACCTCATTAAAGAGAAAAATACTAAACATTTCCAAACTACAATCGAGAAAACATGTGAATACACTGGTTAATCTGCCAGTTAAAAATGCATCCTGCTGGGCTGTGAAACACTAAATAGTGATAAACGTCGTTATACGATACTGTCCATTAATCATGAGTGAGGTATAACCTACATGTACATCGATCCAAGTTGCTATAACAATGACAAGATTAACACCACAATATAATTCAACGATTGAGAGTGAAAGGAAAATGTGCATAAAAGGATAATGGGACTTACCTATCTACAAGAAAATAGATAGGGAATGATCTGCATTAGTGTGACCGATTATCAACCACGTCACACGATGTTTTTAGTCACTGATTACGACCATATTACAAAACCCAAACCAGATAGTTTATTTACTAGAACGCCTTAGATCAACAGTCAATGACCTCATGAACTAATCTTAAGTTCCGGTTTGTTCGCCCCTAGATTTCTTTGATTGTACAGTGACACCAGTCAACATCGTACGTCAAGGTAAGAAGTGGTTAGGCACGCGCAGTGCACTTTCAAGCCACAGCCATCTTGTCCAGTGTACTGTGCCTAACTTCACAATTGTCACAAAACTTAGTAATTGACGTCGAGTGCGTTTTCAGGCCTGAATGGTTGAGTAAGTGAAAAGTACTTAGGTTTATATTTTAAGCTTAATCCGAAAAAATGAGGACCAATAAATCTAAAGAACTTCATAGTTAAACATTTTTTGTTATTAGCAGTCACTTTACACGCATTGATTAAAAACCTGTCAAAATTTTATCAGGAGAAATCCAACAGAGTAGGTAAAAAACTCTTGAAATGTCCTTCCAATTTTCAGATTTGAAGGCTGATAACTGGTTTATTATTTTTCATGATAGATCCCACAGCTTCCAACTCCCATGTAAACCAAATAATCATTACGTTGAAAAAAGAGCCCATCTCTCAGAGAGCTGTTTATCAGATCAGAAGACCTAACAGGAGTTTCAGAGTTAAATGCAAACACCTCATGGGAGCACTAGCTCGCTTATTTAATCAGCTTTTGAAGCATAAGACAGAGATACCTTGTCATAGACGGAATGACGAAAAAAATACTAGGAACCATCAAAAAGTTAATATGGGGGACAAACTATCCTGAAATCGAGGACCCTAATATTAATTTAGTTGTGTAATGTGACTAACACAACCAGTGCTGTAATAAACTGTCTCAAAATATGGATGAAGGACAACTCGTAGTCAAAAGAACTAAGTCAAATATGATATCTCTGCAATTCACACTAATAATCGTTTTCACTAGGCTTACACGAACTTCAAACTAGAAAGGGTGAAGGCAGGGATATATAGTATTAATTATACTAATTAGGGACGGGCTCAAACAACGGACGTCAGTTAAAACACGAAAATGTTGAGACGTTTTGAAGTAGAACATCAACTTACCGGATGAATCATCCGTTCCAAGTATATCGAGATCCAAAACAATAAGAACAACTCTACAAACAGGTTATCTTAATACAGAATGGACATACTTATTGTTTTGGATGTTATTGCAAACATGTTTCCTAACGCGAATTACAGAGTTATTGACCAGTTTATTATCTTCAATCAAGTGATTTAACTGCGTAGCGAGCATAGCAACTACAAGCATTGGCTACAAACTTAAAACCTACATGAATGAGTTTTTACTCCATCAGACAGCAGTAACCGATAACGATTTTGGCCGCCACCACCACCCGGGACACTTTTGAACCCCTGGTATATTATAATATTGAGGATAATTTACCAGAAGTTTCAGAACCGGCTCCTCGACATTCTTACCGTTATTTATAGCCTATGCGTAAATCAGAAATGAAGTAAGTCCTTACATCGATTGCCCCTGCTGTCAAACTATGCATCCTACTAATTCGAATCAAAAAGACCGAAGTCCTTACTACCGAACAAAACAAACTCAAGGTCAGATTTTACGCTCTGAATCGACCAATCGCCATGAATGGGGAAGATAAAAGAAGCGGTTGATTTACAATCAAGACCTAGCACTTAGACAATTACAGCGTTTAGAGATAATTTTTAAAACTCATTCTGAATTGTGTCTGAAGTATAATCAGGTTATAAAAATCGATGTAGTGAGAGGGTATGATGAGAATGACAGCAAGGAGGCGCATGTGGTACCTACCACATAATCCGATCGCTAATTTATATAAACCATTTAAAGTCCTCCTTGTATTCGATTGCTTAATCAAAATTGGTGCCACTGGGTGAATATACTTTTCAATGGACTAAATTGTATACTATCATTAACTGAAGTACTAGGCAGTTTTCGTCAGTCGTCAATAACGGTTGTTGTGGACATATAAGAGGTGTTGTTACAAGTCAAAAAGCCTGAAGTAGACAGCGATTGTTCAAAGTTCTTCTAGCAATGGAAAACTTAATTGAGAGATAACGTTGGAGAATATCGTATTACTGTCCATCCAACCCCTGCCAACTCATTGCCATTTTGTGAGAATTATGCCTTAAAGTAGGCACTGTCTACGTGAGCTGTAAACATACCTTATATAGGAATAGTAGTTAACATGTGCTCTAACGTAGACGATTGCCTTGTATTATTTGACGAAGAAACTTCCTCTCAACGCTTCATGATGAAAGCAGGATCAGCGGTAGTGAGATTTGTGTCTGATTGTGAAAAGACGCCAGAAGAAGTAGAACTACAAGGTCGAGTGCTCACTGAGTGAGATTCATCAGTAGATATGCTACCACATGAACGAATTTTAAGTTTACTATAAAACATCTGAATCGATACACTGAAATTTATAGTGAGTGACGTCTGTTAGCCAATCGCTCTTGAATAAATGCTGCTTCGTCTATCCTCCCTGTTCGCCACTCCTTGATTTTGACTTCACCCATCGTAGTGTGCACTGAATAAATGTACCAAAGAACATGCAAAGACAACTGATTCAAACTACCTACTCAACGATGCCTTGGCCTCTTACCGGTTAGAGAAGATACGTAGCTTAGGCTACACTGCCTGAATAACGGTCCATCGTTCCCTAAAGTCAACAGTGAATTGTAAAGCAAGTAACTAACATGTATCTCTTGAAGCATCCCAACAAACTGCTGACTAGTTATGTGCATTCGTTTTAAGATGACTGATAAAACTGAATTGAAATTATTAGTATGAGAGACTCGAGTGGCACCTTCGGAGGCTATCTACTGTTCCCCGTCTGAGTATAAGACCTATGTCATTAGCCGTTAAAATATTTTTATGAGTTAAAAGAAAATTGATATCCTTACCAATGAAGTGAAATTTTGAACTGACTTTATAACCGCGATATATTATAGGGTATACAAGTCCGACAAGAATACGTGCTCCATGTCAATTTAAATAGCGTTTACCAACAAAACTACTCACAAGAACTGTTGATTTCACTTACGCTTAGAATCGAATCCTCTGACTAGCCTAGTAGATTTTTCGTAATAAAATTCGTTTGTGTACCCACTCAACCCTGATATGGTTTATTATGTTTTGTTGATATTGCCTGTAAAAAGCGTTGCCTCAGATATCAGGAAATAAATTATTACTATTATTATTACAATAGTTGAGGATGTACTTAATGATTAATGGCTAAACGACCCACTAATTTTGAAGAAATCTAAAGTTGTCCAAGAAGGAACAGAAACCGTTAGTGTCAGAAACCACGTTGAAGTGAAGGTCAAAAGTACCTGTGACTTAAACCCCCACGAGACACTTAGGATTGCTCCAGCTATCTGTATGCTATCTTGGTTAGTATAAGTTAGTACAGAGGGCGTAATGGGGGGCTGCTAAAGATCGCCGACTTGCGGCAAACAGAGCGGGTCGCTATAAATTCTTCTTGCGAAGAGACCTCAGAAAGTGTGGGGACAAATATCAGGTTGATCTATTTGCGTCTAAACGTAAACCTAGAAAGTTTAAATCTAATGATTATAGACAGAAATGTCTGAGTCACTTGAAAAATAATTTATTGTTTGAATCATGATGCTAAATTGTCTAAACGAATCGTCAACCGATTTTAAACTTCATAATTCGTTATTATCATGACTTGACGGTTACTTGGAAATCACTCAGGTACTAGCATGTGCTCGGACGAAATACCAGATTATTTAAGGTGGGGCAACTACAAGAAAAATGACAATTGCATACATGACATATGGAAGTAGAAATTATTATTGCAACAGAAGCTAATAGCCTTAATCTCAATTTGGAAAGTGGAGATTGAAAGCTATCCATTTTATTATGTTGGAATTGACTACTCATAGCCATTTGTCACAAAATTAAGTCAATGTGCAAGAGATATACGAATTTGTTTACCTACTCTATAATAAGAGCAGTAATCGGGGATTTAAAATCCTTAAAAATATGATGGTTAATTTAATCAAGGGAAAGGAGCTACATCGAATTTTTGTGGGCTTGATTGTAAGCTATCATCACATTAGTTTAATTTCATTCTGAGTCCTACTCATGAGTGCAGTTTGACACGATTAATTGTATTAACAAAATGTTGATGATCACACTGTAAATTAACTGATATAAAAATCAACGCATTTATGTAAGCACTGTTTGCTAGTCTCGTCTCAGTTATTGTATTGCAATACAATCTTCTTACAAGTTTAGTCTTTTGGAATAGATATGTGCTGGGAAAGAACAAATTGTGGTACCCGACTATAATACAGGCATCAGAGATAGCATTCGCATCAATCATACCGAATATCAAGGGGATCAGACATATAATCCGATGAACCGTACTAAGTCAATAGGAAACCACGCGTTTGTCTCATCTGCCTGGAAACATAATAGCAATGCACTTGAAAATGGTTCACGCCCTATCATTCGATACACTCATAGGATTCATAAACAGTAAGCGACTACCACATGTGACATCCAGTTATAGCAGCACCAACTCGGTAGGTTTCTACGAAGAAAAAATAAGTGTTTGGAAGACATTCAAAAAAATTTTATAAAGAATTAATGAACATTTGTATCGGGTGGAACTTTGATCTTTTGTATGCCGATTGTCGGTCTTCAGGAATGGAAAATAGAAATTATAGAGCGAGTGCTAAGATAACAATCAGAGGACAGATCTTGACTGACAATTCTAGAAACCTCTCTAAGTGGACTGAGAGAATTTTATATGATAGACTGTTGTAGGCAGTCAAAGAAGACTCCAGACATTTTAATGTTTTGATTACCATTAGGTTACATTCGCTTAAGTACCAAAGTGAATTTTACTTAAACAACTATCGTAACAACCCCGTGGTTTAAAAAATGGAATCAAATGAAACACTCAGCGCGTGTATTTTGATGTAGTTGAAGAAATATACTGTGACATTACAGGTAGACGATAGTTAAGTGAACCTACGAAGGGATTTGCAGTGCACGATCAATGGATTCCAAGAGTACTGTTGTACATACTGGGAACTATTTTCATGCGCATCGAAATTCTTAAAACTTTTAAGTATCTCACTGCGAGTAAATGTTATTAGCTGGCATTTTTATTTCATTGTTTTTAATTATTCATCGCCTAATTAAAGTTTCCAAGTTTAGCTCATTGTAGGTCACCCAGATTAGGTTACATTGTCCGATCAATTCAAATTTAGATTTATTGGTTTAGGCATTTACTCTACTTTACAAGTCTGTTTTGTTTTATTTATTTTTATTGAAACTTCATGATTATCCTTCACGTTACCATATCGTCAAAACCTTCGTATCCTCACTGTCTGGCTTCAAATATTAAAAAAAACGACAGTGTTTGGTTAGGAGAGGGGAGTTTTAGTTTATCCGTGCTAATGCTATCCGGAGAAGTTTCTCGTGGTGGGTTGCTATATACCTAAGACAAAATAAAAGGCCAGTAATTCAGAGTGGTATTTAACTGTGATATTAAAAGGTAACTCCAAAGTTTACATTAGTGATTGGATTGTACGTTTCAATGCATACATCCTGGTCGTCTATCGTACGCGAGTGCCTAAATATGTAAAACAAGTCAGGTATGCACATGGTTAGTAGGTTAGAGCTACAGCGGATGCTATGACATAAACATGGAACGCGTAGTGCTCAAAGAGCTGCAACGAGGCTATTCATGGACTTGTTAGGGGTTCCTGACCGAAAACTTAATGTTCGAATACTCTCTGTCTAGGTACGTTTGTCTTTTGTTGTCTGTCATAAGCCCCATCATCATGAGGTCAGGTCATTCAAGTTGATAGGTGAAAATAATTCATTTCTTTTTTTATCCAGATAGTGTCAGTGTTTGTGACTTATTAGTGTCACTGATCACCTGTTCTGTTTGGTCTCATTCAGTTCCATTCACTGCAACAACTCATTATTCTTCATCGACTGTTACTGATGAACGGTCCATTAGAAATATCACCAGAAGTGTTTCGTAGTTTATTAGTAATTCTGTTTTATTAGACACTGTTGCTATCCATCAAGTTGCTGATATCTGTAACTGCTGCATAAATGTATGTATATTATGAAGATTACTTTACTTCCATTGGCATGCAAGTTGCGTGAATAATTTGGTTGTAACTGTTCTCGATACCCGGATTGTGAATAATCATCTAAAGTCTGTTGACAACACAGTATAATCGCTTGATGGATCTGGTCAACTGACATCAGTCAAGTTGAATTTGACAAACTGAGATATAAGATCTGAAGAGGTAATGAGTCAGAAAAATATAAATTTTGCAGAGACCTGTTTTGTGGCCTTTGAAACCATCGAATTTTTGATAAAAACATCAAGACTCATAACAGTTATTGGAAATTTAAATAATAACTGAAGAAATGGTTTGAACACATATCAAAAGACTCTGCATACAGACAAAGGTGGTGAATCAAGATCAGCGAGAGTTTTAATCACATGGACGAATCATTACTGTTTTATAAGCAGAGCATACATTTTTACTGTCTTTCAGATAAGTTAGTGGGTGACTGAAGAAAATGGAATCAGTGAGGTACAAAACGCCTGTAATAAA
This sequence comes from Schistosoma japonicum, assembly GCA_025215515.1. Classification (NCBI taxonomy): domain Eukaryota; kingdom Metazoa; phylum Platyhelminthes; class Trematoda; order Strigeidida; family Schistosomatidae; genus Schistosoma; species Schistosoma japonicum. The sequence continues at coordinate 33,505,864 of CM046063.1, forward strand.
TGGTACATACCCATACATCTGCGTAATTTGTTAAATAATTCTTACCGGATTAATTAAATAAATTCCTTCATTTGCATTGATAACAGTATAATTTCGTGACCTATGATATGTTTTTTTCAGAAAATCGAATTTAGATTGTACGAAGATACACTTATATGAGTGTACGACTACACTGTACTTTAGAAAGCTTTAGAATAGCACATTAAGATGTCGTCAATACAGTTGGAACAAAATCCATCCCACGAATGACCTGGTCCTTAAAATGCTAGAAGTTTTCGTTGAAATTTTAGCGCCAAATGAAATGAAAGAAAACCTTACAAAGCTGAAAGTCTCAATGACGGCAGTTTCTAGGATGCGTTCGGGCGCGATAGGAACTTGATGGTGCGGATTGACTAAGTTATTCTTCATTAAAACATTTTTCGCATACAACATCAACGTGAAGTTGTAAAGATTTGGAATTGGATAGAGATTAGCCGTAACTACTGCCTGTATGTATGTTTCACGTATAATTGCCAATTTTCAATCTGATTTTACATGGTTTGTGTGCTGACGGTCCTTATTTCCATAGCGACGATGAGACAGTATATAGATGTTGAGACTTGATGGTAGGGGTGAAAGACGGGCAAAACTGCTTCTTTTGAAACCAGATCTCAGGAGGCTCGCGATAATATCATAAATAGTTATACTTCATGTGAGAAGAGTTATCAATAGTCAGGACAAGTTTGACTCATTGTCTAGATGTGAATCAGTGGTAGAAGCATGCATTATGGAATTGCCTACATTATCATGACAAGTCTCAGTCGCTCTATCCCTCATTTACTCTAGTGCATCGATATCGACAGACGTCTTTAAAGTGGTTACATAATTCCCGTCGCATGTTTAATCAAAGTAACGCAACTGATTACCTCACATGAAGTTACACCGCCTGATGACTCCATTAGTTTGACTCACTCTAACAACAGTGACCAGGCTCCTTGACTAATACAAAATTGAATAGCCGTTTAGCAATATTTCAGATAGAAGTGACAGAAAAGGTTGCAAGCATAATAACACATGCTGCGCTGCGACGATTCTCATGACGCAGGTTAGTTAATACCCGTCATCAATATCACCATTTTCCCATTGTCTATAGCATAAAGTTCATTGAGCACCCAACATAGACAACGGTGTGATAGGGTTATGTATTCCACTAAACCTACAAATGTTATGAAACGGTAAAATATCATAAGAAAACAAAACAACAACACCACTTATAGAGTCTATACAGGGTATATGCATAAATGAAATAAAGGATTTGTTTCAAGTTACCCGAAAGGGAAAACAAAAAATTAGGACGACATTAATGTTCATGAATGTATTTAGTTTAACATGAACTGAGAAATGCACAAAATACGCGAGAATACCAAAAACGTTAGCATATGCATAGAAACCAATACACAAGCTAAGACAATCATACTAACAATTTTAATGCGGCCGTGAATAAAGCCAAATTAATACAGATTTTACGCAGCTTTGTAATAACAGTTTGAAAGTTTTTGCAAGTCCACATAACCTTGAACTTGTGTATTTGGAAAGACTATGGGTTTCTGGTTTTCGTACACATTATGCGTTATCGAGTCGATTTGGAAATTGCTGTTTCATCCTATTTTTAAACAAATTTTGAGATTCCAATCTCCATTTTTTCATCAAGTAGCTTACTTTTTCACTTAAACAGATGAATTTCACCTTAGACTACCAATTCTGTGGAGCCAAATGTTGTTTCAACATGAATTTTGTAATTAAAAGCAGGGAACTACCAATTAAACTACTCTTTTATTCACGTTCATATTTCGGTTTCGTTCTACTTTCCATCAAGTTGTATATCTTTAGCCTTAAACGACTTCTATTTAGAGCTTATGAACTGGTCGGTTGAATTATGACATTAATATACAGGTAATGTCGTAACATGTTCAGGTTTCACGTATTTTTACAGTTGCATCACAATCTCGGAGGATTTTAAAAGAAAATTACACTTATACACCAGTTATTCAAGTAATATATCGGATACTAAACTGTCGTTAGCTGAAATTCTAGGTCACTTTACGTCAGTTTGTCTTCATCAAGAAACATTTTGAGGAAAAAATCATTACTTACAATAACATTACTGTTATTAATTGAACAGTCGATTTTTCTCTGTCACGACTATAACTTCGAAAAATCAATCCCGTCGATGTAAAATTAGGTAATTAAGTAAGTGATATATAAGCTTAAGATAAACAGTTTTCAATACAGAAAATAAGACAAAACAACCATGAGTGCTATCACAGTGCTATGAACCAAGGTCACCAAAATACAAAAATTAACTTTGTCCCCAACTTTGTCGTGCAAATTTTACAAGCACAAGAGGAAGCTAAGATAACAGATGTTCTACCAAATGACTACAATTATTATCTTTAGTGTTATGTAGTGCAGATTTACTAAGGGTTCTGTTGATGGCTAAGATCGGTAATGAGCTTACGTAAGGTGATTTTTGATGGTCCAAATGTGTTTTCAAAGTAGTACTTTAGGAAGTATTGAAACCAGATTCAGCAGTTTAGCTTGCTGAAGGATTTCCACAAATACTTACTTTAAGTAAACACGAGCTGATTAGAAGGAAACCATTCCTTAAGCTTACTTTAAATCCTATTTGATGTTATGTCTAGTCATTATGCTTACTACGCAAACAAATCGTTGAAGCGAGTCAGTTGTAACAATACTGCTTCCACTTTAATAAAAGATATAACTGATAAAGAAGCTCCGAACAAAACAAAGGCTAGTGCTACTTTTTATCTAGTTGGTAAGGAACAAATAGTGCTATGTTTGGTATGTTTTAATTACACATGTCAAGTATTTTATTGTTCACGAATTTAAAAATTACACGAAAATTGCTACAGGTTTTTGTGGAGTTTTGGCTAAACAAATCGTTAAACTCAGTGATAGAAGTAGATATCAATGGGGAAAAATTTTTTTACTGCTACTCGCAGCCCAAGTAATAATTGAAACACCGGATTCTGACTGTATGCATAATAGAAATTCTAAAATATCACTGGACTTCGTGTCTTTTATAGCTGTATTGATAATGTAAAGCTTCGATTAATTTGGTCTGATGATAGTCTGTTTAGTGAATACTGGCCAGGTTTAGCTTAGTTTGTAGTTTAGAGTAATCAGCGATGCGCATAAGAAGACTTTGATACTTATTGTGGAATTCAACACTTGCTTGACAAACAGCTCGAAGTAATTCATGAAAAATACTGCAACTTCTGGTCGAAGGTTCACTATTACACAATATATCTAAAAATGATAACTATAACAAACTTAAGTATCTGAATGTAATAGTGAGAATAAAAACGTGGTTACATGTCTACAGAGAAGTCTGAATGCACAATAAAACCAGCATAGGAATGTTACAAGATGGCGATCTATAAAAAATGTGTGGTAACCTTCGCCACACTCTACGGTAGTTACAATGGCAAAGAAATCGTCAAGTCGACGACGCTCGTAGTCTTTAACAGCCTCTCTTTCCTCAAAAGATGTCAGGCGCCTTAATACAACCTTAAGGTTTTCAGGAACCCAGATGAAAAAATGGTATCTGAGTAGGACTTACATCATATCTGTAATATTTGAAAGGCATAAAAGTGCCTTGCATTTGTTTTCTTTGTGTGTCATGATCGATGCATCTCCAAATCTTCCAGACTGTCATCTACATAGGATCGTTTCTCCCTAAGAAACTCTTCAGTTGTCCATGGGAGTTTTCCAACCGATTGTTGGTATTGTTACCCATTGATAGTGTGAATCGATTGTGAGAAGCAGCCCAGTATGACCATGACCTTAACCAATACGAGCGTATATATACGCCAGCAACTCAGTCAACAAGATCTATAATCCGTTCACAATGACAAATCTAAACAGTAATTTAACATACATGGCATGACTACGAGTATGAGACATTGCATACAACTACACTTTCACAACTGGGTTTCAAAAGGAAACGATAACCTCTGTTCATGTAATGAGCTTACTTTCTTCCGGAAGGTTCGAAACACGTAAAATAGCACAAAATTATCAAGACGTTTGGGAACTCTTTGTTCAGAGCACGAAGTTGTCCAGGTGGACAAATAACAGTAAAAGTGGTTGTTTTCGACGTGTCACCCATTATATTTTTGAACGACTGAAGAACCTGCTTTACATCTCTTCGTTTTTTGGTTCGCCTCAATGCTAATGATACAGCTCGCCATTCGCCAAAACCATTAGTAATTACAAAGGCGTCCTATAAGATTTCATAAAAAATATTATATAAGACATACTCCATTTTGTCTGTTCTATACCTGGAGTCTATGCCAACAACCTCTGGTGACTTTCCATAGAAACCTGTCATGTTGCTTCGTGCAAAGACAATTTTCAAAACATTACCACCACTATCCCGAAGGACCTCAACTTTCCAATTGTACTTTGACGTCGTATAAGGTCATTAAGATTATCGATACCAGGGCAACCTACGCTTATACTAATCTTACGTTCGTAAACCTTTGTTCTCATATTTCTAATTCCACTGTAAAGGAGGACTTAACCAAGTTCTGCATACGTCAGATCCATAGCTTCCAGGGAATCCATGATTCTCTTGACAAAAAGTTGAATATATATCAGCTTTCGAGATGTCGTTTATAATTCAAGTAATTGATTAAATGATGAATATAGAATAGGGACTAACCCATGCGATGGCGAGTTTTCATCTTAGGGTCATAGATCACAGCTTAGTTGACAGAGTTGACAATTTATCGCATGCTCGCTAATTTCGAAGGGAAAATTATCGTTTACTATTTTCAGAAGAAAGGTTTTTAAGAAGTAAAAATATAATCGGGGACGTAGCATACATAAAGTGTGGGTAGGTAGTTTTTATATTAAAATCTACATTAGATATTTGATGTTCGGGATCGACATCTGGGAAAAGTACACTTCGAAAGGGTTTCTGACCGAAAAAGCTACCTCAATCCTGGTTATTAGGAAGTATGTAGAAAGAGGAACAACAGTTTACACAGATGATTTAAAGTCATACAGGTGCGTATCAAAACTTGGATACAGTCATTAGATTGTCGTTCACAGCCGTCACTTTGTGGATTCCTCAACAGGAACTCACTCGAATCACATCGAAGCCATGTGGTCTAGATTAAAATATTACCTTTACAAATATAAAGTAACACGTGAAAACATGCTCTATAGCCACATGGACAAATATTCAAATAAAAGTTACTTTGATTTTAAATGTTTGCAACCCTTAGATAATCTGGAAACATTAATTAATTATGTGAAGTTATTGTACACATTTCAGTAATACTTTATTTTGAAAGACTGATAATAATGATATCACTACATCCTAAGCCACCTTCTTATTGGTCAATTTTCGCCTAGCTAATGTCAAGCTCGTCCCTGTTTTATAGTTCTACCGATCATCTGAATGTCATTAAGTAGACATTTAATTCCGTTGTTAGACATAGCTATGTATTGCATAAATATATAACTGTCGGCCCACATCTGTATGAAAAGGACATGTCAAAAGGTCTAAATGTATTCAATCGCAGTAATACATATTAGGTAGATTAGTTACGAAGAAACGACATTTCAAACCGTCCAAAAGTATCCAAGTATCATAATATCGGTTGAACAAACAACAGTTGAAGGTGAATCACATATTATTCAGTTCAAACGTATCAAAGTGTTGTAATTTGTCAACAGTGTTTGCCTCAGAGTGAATTTAGTGACACATTTCTTGTATTTACCTCCAACTGCCTAAATAAAACCAACCAATAAGAATCGAAACAGGATTTAGGCGCGATTTTCGACGGTTACTCATTGGTACATCATATTAATAACAGTTGATGTCACACTATCGTGTTTTGGTATGTTATGTATCACCATTATTAGTAAATTTAAGCAATGGAGAGCATTTGCTAAGGAATGGCTCATTTACGACGCTTTCATGCAATGTCCTATGCTCTCAGCTGAAAGAATTGCAAAATACTTAATGGGAAAGCATATCCGATACTATGATCCTGCTAGTAATTAAAAGCTTTATATCTATTTATAGGTGACTTTGGGGCTCATGTTGTTGTGATTAATTCCAGGTATATCGCTGCAAAGGATAATAGTCGGTATTGGAGAAGGTTCATATACACTTCACATACAAGGTTTAAAGTTTTCGATGCTAAACATTTCACAACAGGTTCCCAATAAATCGTGTTGAAGAGACAATGGGAGAAATTCACCAACGAGACCCTACTGAGGTTAGTAAATACTTAGGGTTTCACGGACAATTTGAATTTCTGTATGACTTTTCAGTATGCAGTCATTTGACTTACCAAAGGTTTCTGAGCGATCATGGTTTTTCTCACAACCTAGCTTCATTAGATTTATGAGTACTAATATTTAGTTAATAATAATATATTTAGGTGAGTTGAGAAATAGTAGTTCCTGAGGTTTCTAGTATCTCTGAGATCCAGCCCAATCTTAAATATTTGTTAACGAGTGGTGTTTATGGCTTACTTTTATACCATACCGTGCCACTATTCAGTTCTGATAAGGACTCAGTTTTTATATCTTTGGTTTAAACACGAGACTTAATAGACTGAATCTTGTGAATGCTGTGTATGTTTATTATCAGTGGTATTTGATACTGAGCAAAAGGGCGACTTGGTTGGTGAGGTTTTGAACCTACGTTCACTGTAACCACTTATTTACTTTAACATACAATGCTTGCTAAAGCAGAAAAAATTAGATGAAAACTAGGGTTAGCTATAGTATGGCATTAATACATTAAACTATTTACTGTTGGTGTGAATCATCATAGTAGATCCGGGCTACCTGGTCGGGGTCCGCTAGTTCATCCAGAGGATTGGTTGGAGGAATTGTTTTCAATGTCATTGATGTTTCTATTTATTCATTTGTGTTGAGCTAAGGCTTTCATTTTTTATTATAAAAATATGTAACATTTTTGTTACAGGTTATTCGTCTAGAAACGAAAGCCATTTTACGAAACAATGAATCCCGTAAGTATCAGCTGTTTCGTCTCCATATATATCCTGAGAATATTGAAGTAAGTGTTAGTAATACTTAAGAATTTTAGTCCTGAACCTAGACTGTTCCTAAGGATATTATCGCCAATGTCTCAGGAGTGATACCACAAGTGATGAGAGTACCAAAGCGTCTTGATGAATATTCTCCTTCAGAACTGAAAGAATTTCCCAAACTATTTGATTGGTTAGTTAATCATGTAATGAATGTGTTTCGTACCGATTTATTTTGTTTGTGGCTATCTTGAATCAAAGTGAACCAAATAAAATGATTTCAAACGTAAGGTATATCTTAGAAAGCGATTCCAATATCTTTAACTAACGAGTTTTCTTGATAGGGCTTTCAAATTAGAGGATTTTGGACTAGTGAAAAACAAAATGCGGATAATTTCGCTTACTGTAGAGATTTTTCAGATTTAAGTGGTTGAGAGTAACCAAAAAGGTCATGGGAGTTGATTTTTTTATTCGTCGAAAATACGTAATTGCAGTTTCATAAAAATGGATGCTACTTTTGGGACACGAACTCACATTATCCGTACTCAGTCTGTTACTATTGCCCTACTTGAATTTCTACTGATCTGTAGGACTGGGATGTAATGATAGATCTCTGAGCAGTATGCAATACCATGCTTATGTAGTCCTTTGTGCCGATCGAGGTCAGTACATTGGGTTGTGTTGTGGTCACTAGTACAAGTAGTTGGACACTGCAATGCATTTTGATTTTGTGTGGTTGTAGATAGTCAGCATTTATAAAACACCTTTAAGTCAGTACGTATTTTCTTAATGGACAATAAGTTGATAAATACGTGTAAGCGAACAGGTAAACATCGACTAAGAGCCTGATACAAAAGAGTATCAGTTCAAACACCATTCTTTAACCTTGTTTTCTGACGTAATTCCAGTCACCATTACACTTCAAAGTAAATAATGATTCTGCACACATGGTGCATAATCCAGTAACATTTTTATCAAAAAAACTTACTGATTATTTTAGCAGTAAGTTCAATGTTAATAACATCCTGGGTACTTTTCAATGTTATTTTTAGTTTTCGTCTTGACTGTTAGTTTACACTTTCCGAATTATGGCTCAGTGATTAAAACATCTAATCTGTTCTCTTCCCCTCTCCACACAGTGTCATGTAAAGTGTACTACACAGGTTGTATTAGTTTACTTTTTGTGAAACGTATCTCCATATTTGTAGACCCCACAATAACTATTAAATAACTTCAAAAATAAATATTTGTACCGTAAAGTTTTTGAAAGTTATCTGGACCTACCTTCACTCAACTGTTTTTTTTTTGAATCACAATTTTTTAAGTGGAGCTTAAGTTAATCAGTTCATCACCACTATTTTTTATGGTCACAACTTCAACGTATATAGTGATAATCCGTTGTCTCAGTTGTTCACCAAAAGTATTATTAGGTGAGGTATATGTTGACACCCAACCGTGCTCCTACCTTGACGTGGTGGTCGGGCTTGCCTATCATGGTGACTCAATCAGGCTGTACTGGCTGGAACAATTGTTTTTCAAGGTCCTACCATGCCAGGCAGGTCGGTCTAAGATCGACGAGACCAAAAGCAGCAAATATAAGGTCTGAGGACGAAGTCTTACTGCTGGCTGTACAGAGGTGTGACGGCAGTAAGGTATTTTCTTCAAACAACCAACAAAACATGCGATGCTGTCTTCCCACAAAGGATGGGCCGAATTAGAGAAGGTCGACCCTAAGAATGTACACTTCACCCTACTCCACGGATTTCCGTCTTTAGCAGTAAGGCCTCAACAAGTACAGAGCTACAACAACAAAAACCTCTCAAAAAGGCCGTGTTTGACCGGCCTCAAGCAGTTGTTCCTTGGGCACTACGGTCAAGCTCCCAGGTCTTTCAAACCAACCCTAACCCAGTTTGCTTTTCAGGTACATCAAGAAGGACCCTTTCACAGTGTGGGCAATTGGGAAGAGATAACCGCCCTGATACCTCTAACAGCAAACAAGATCACCGCCAACTTAATCACACTCCTTCTATTCCTAATATCCGACCCCTACCTTAAGCCTGAATCTGTATTTTCAGCTTCCTCCTGTGCCATCAGTTCAAACGATTCCGGTCCATGAGTCAAAGTCGTCCTACGATAACCATAGAGGAATTAGTTTGACTAATATAGTGTCTAAAATATTAGCTTCTATAATTATCAGACGTTTAACTACAACTCGTGATTAACAAATACGAGAAAACTAAGCTGGTTTCAGACCTGGTCACGGTTGTATAGACCAGATATTCACCATTCATTAGATCTTAGAACACAGACATACATACTCGACCGTAGCTTCTACCTTGACGTGGTGGTCGGGCTTGCCTATCGTGATGACCCAACTGAGCTATATTGGCTGGAATGCATGTTTCTCTAGGTACTACCATGCCAAGCAGGTCTGTTGGAAAGCGATAAGACTAAAGGCAGCAACCTAAGATCTGAGGGCGAAGTCGTACTGCTGACTGAAGCGAGGTGTGACAGCAGTTAGGTGTTTCCCTCGGATAACCAGCATCTGCAGCGATGCTGCATTCTTAACAGAAGGAAGGGGTTAGGAAAAGTCAACCCTAAAAGTGCCACACCTCACCTTACTCCACTAATTTCCGTCTCCAGCAGTAAGACCTTCTAAAGAACGGAGCTAACACTTCATAAACTCCCCATAACAAGGCCGTGCGTGATCGGCCTCAAGCAGTTGTCCCTTGGGCTCTGCGATCGCGCTCCAAGGTCACTATGACCAATACTAACCCAGTTTCTTTTCCAGGTACCTCAAGAAGTAATATCCTTCCATGGTGTGGGCAGCCAGGAAATGGAAATCGCCCTCATACCTCTAACAGCACACAAGATCATCTTGTTCGAGGTCAAGTCCCACCATCAACTCTTAATAACTCTCTTATCACCATGCCTAATCCTTCTAACATAATTTTATCACCTCGCGCCTCTAATGCTAATGTTTTGAGTTCACGAAACGTTATTCCTGGTCTCATGAAACCGCTCACTAAGTTATATATCGGAGCTTTCAACGTTCTTACAGGCCCTTGCACACACACCTAATCAGTATAGAACGCACATTCAGGTTAAACACAGTGTTACATATATAGTGAGTCATCAACCGTCACATCAGCGAGACACCAACCTGACAAATGCTAAGTACCAAAACATTAATATGTCATTGATATAAACTACAGAGCACTGAATAGGTGTTTTATATGAGTTCTCAAATCTTTTACAGTAAGCACTTCCAACTACACATAAAGTTGAACTAATAACTTGTATTATTTAATCGTGAGTATAACAACCACTTCATAATGATGTAGGTCTCAACCACTTAAAATCTGAACAGGTAATCGATCGGTATAAGATTTATCAGAAAAATTGTTATTTATTCTACATGAACACAGAAATAAGCTTGGTTTCAAACAGCTACGAGATAGCTCTTCGTTTCTTCTAACCTTCAATTACTCTTCAACTAACAACCGTCAAAGGCTTTGACAATCCTTCCCATCAGGTACTTAATCGTTATTCAAAGCAAAGTAGTTACTTTTACGTCGTTCAAAATTATTAGTAGACAAGAAATTTCGCTATTCCGTATGTTAATTTTTGATAGCCGTCTCATACTTCTGGACATTCATTTTCCGAAACCTGCGTTTATTACTAGAAGATCAGGATACAAAATGCAACAGCTAATAGTAATGATCAGCACATGCCCAATCAAATCAATCAATGTCTATTACTCCATGTGGAGCATAAACCGCAGACAAACAGTCTCCTAACCAACTCTGTCTTCAAATCTCCTTTCCATTTCTTCCCAAGTACTCTTCATTCTCTTTATGTCTGTCCCCGATTTCCAAAGCAATCTGTTCTTGGGCCTTCCACTTACAGAATTCCAAGATAGTGCTTGTCTTATGACGAAAATTGATGATTTCTTCACTATGTATCTTATCCATCTCCAGTGTCTTTTCATAATTTCTTCTTCGGCTAGAAGTCGATGTGTTTTCTGCCACAGATTGTTTTTGATGGTATCTGGCAGATAGTGTATACCCACTAATCACATAAGTCAGGAGTTAACTATTGGGGTTCTAGAGATAAAAAAAATAATCATCGGAGTTTAGTCGTGTCGCGTTTAAAATAAATATCAACATTGGCAATAGATGACTGAAGCTAAGATTCTTAACCATTTGGTGCTGACATAATATTCCGACGCTTAAGTGTTTTTCAAGAATCATTGAGAACTTATGATTGATCTGCGATGCGGACATGACTAGACACTACTTAAGTGTCTCACATTTGGACAAAACATGCTACCGCCTCTTGATATATAATAGTTACATAGTCCAGGATAATTAGCTGAACAATCTTCACAACATTCAGTGTTAGTAAATTATAATTTTACACATATTCATATAATGTTTACAATCTATCAAGAATCTAATTAAAAAGTATCATCTCCATTATTGTGGTTTGTATATTTTTCGTCTACTCATCTTTTGTCCAATGGAGAAACAATTTAGGCTGTCCACCATCACTATTTTTATTTAATGCCATAGTTGATTTACTATTCGAAATTACATTCTCATCATCTGACTTTTCGGGGATTGATCTCCTACCAGGAGATCTATTTGTTAACTTAGAATATGCTGATGATATAGTTCTGTTTGGCAAAGACGCTGATAATTTGCAGAATCTTTTAACAGCAATAAGATCCAATGCAACCATGTTCAGAATGCGTTTCGTCCCCTCTAAATTAAAACTATTGCTCCAGGACTGGTTTTCGCCAGCACTTGAGTTGAAGATAGGGAGAAAGGTGGTTGAGCACGTCGATCACTTCACTTATCTTGGAAGTCTGATTAGCCTTAATGGGTTGGTCTCTGACGAAATCTTAGTACTAATTCAGAAAGCTCGTTTGGCTTTTGCCAACTTACGTCACCCATGGCGTAGACAAGATATTCGTTTCTCAATGAAGGGAAGAATGTACTACTCAACAGTATGCTCTCTCTTACTGTGTGATTGTGAAACGTGGCGACTAAGTGTAGACGACACTCGAAGGTCATTAGTTTTTGACCATCGATGTCTTCGAAACATTTTTAGCGTTAGCTGAGATCACCGAGTAAACAATAACGAGGTTAGACGACGGGTGTTAGCCAAAAGTGGTAAGTAGTCGATGAGGTTGTGAATCGAATGAGGTGGTTTTGACATGTGTTGCGTATACCCAACCACCTGCATTGACGCGCGGTGTTGACTGATATAGCAGCAGGATATAAGAGAGTTAGAGGCGGTCAAAATAAAACATGGAATCATTCCATGAAGCCACTGACTTCTGGTTTGAGTCGTGTCGGTAGCTGCAAACTGCTCGGTTGGGGTCCTCACGAATACCGTAACCAGGGGCTAAAAACACTGAGTAACATGGCCTAGAATCGGTCACAATGGCGCAGATGTATTTACTCATTGTTCTCTCTTAAATCGTGAGCTTTAAATTATCCCATAACTTTCTTTCCACTCTCCCTGAACCATATTCTATATGTTCACATTCCTTATTATTATTGTTATTATTATTATTATTATTATTATTATTATTATTATTATTATTATTATTATTATTATTATTGAAATAACTTCTACTAATGTGGTGTTAATCTTGCGGTGCGATAGAGTTATGGCAACTTGAACCGGTGCACACATGTGCCAGGTTGTATGCTTATCATACATATACATATGTTGACAATGCCATGCACTTTTGGTCGATGCAGTCTGTGAGTTGTACCCTAGTGTGCCGCAGATATAATATTTTACCATTGAATGATGAAACTATGGTATTGAGATGATTAATTTGAACAGCATTCATCCCAGTTCCATATCTTGCCCTGCCAACTTTGATTTCGACAGTCAATCTGCAGTATTACAGACCATCAGAAAACATATATCTTTTATTTAATTCTCACTAAATTATCATTACATTCATACGTAAATTAACATGCTTATAGAAAGTGGTTTTTGTGCAGACCAGACACATGTAATTCTGAAAAATACGTAAATGTTTTAACTTTGCGAAGTCTTTTCTAGTCTGGTCAAGTGTATTCAAATGTAAGATTTCTGTGATGTGATCTGTTCACGTGGTTTATTACACAGTATATTGCATTTACACAAATTGTGTTCACTCATGTTATTTTATATAGTTGTATTAATTACGCAATATCTTCTTTCACAAAAAAATTATTTCAGGCCCGAGGATTACCATGTCGCACCTCTCAGTCCGATTGCAATGAAGCTAGCAACAAAAAATTCAAAATAATACTTCTTTATCCTGTATATTATGTATTGTGGTCATTTAAATGTATAAAAATAATATTGGTAGATTTATTTTCTGGTTAGAAATTCAAAGCACTACAAAACATTAAATGAAACCCTTGAATTATTTTGCACTGTGATCATTGTAAACCAACGTCATATAGAAAGTATGTTTTAATCCTCAAATTCTCATCTTGATTTATGGTCCAACTTATTGTTATATTTTTTTGTCCAGCTCAGTACTGATATTCTTTCCTATCTATTAATTAAGTTAATCGTGGATATTAGAAGATTAAAATCACGTAAGAAGGTTTAGTTGCCGAACCGAATTAACCATATACGGGAACTTGGATATAGATAAATGTATCTTTATCGACCCAGCTAACGAGATGTTAGCTGTAACCTTCATTAGGTAGATTATTGCTACAATAACATACACTTGTCTTGCATTTGCAGAAACATATACGTCTAGACGCCTACCGTCTATCACTTTAAGTTGCTAACAATCTCTTAGTAATCAAGCTATCTAACTTGAGCCGTAAATCACGTCTCACTCTTGAGAAGTTACGTGAATATCAGAAATCATCATAGCCCGAAAATTTATCCAAAAGCTAATTGGTTGATGTTGTTGAGTACTTTATGCTAGATGGCGTAATTTAAATCCATTTATTGTTTTTCTTGACAAGATCAGCACTTCATACATAGATAAGCCTTTTGTTTATTGCGATAGCGTTAGACCAGTTCGCCATAGTGGCCTAGTTTGATTGTCTTCGTGGTCTACAGTATCTTCGTTTGTCCCTGTACTACTGCTAACTCATTTGTTCTGTTGGCATCTGATAATTACACAAGTCAGCCAAGCAAGCAGAAACAACATAAAACATGGCACAAATGTTCCTTTTTTTTGAGTCGCTACACCGCATCAGCACAACGACGTGTCCACCGAAGTAAAAAAAAACAGTAATGTAATTGTTAGTTAGACAGACTACATATAGAGGATATTTAAAAGAATCGATGCGTTTCCAGAATAAGAAAATTTCGGAATTCAGGACTTTCTTGATCATGTACTACGCAGAATTTAGCATATGTGAATTAGTCCAGGTTGCTACACCTCATTAATACAGCAATATGAACACTAAAGTAGTGGTAATAGGAGTTACATCGGTGGTAGTAAAATGAATTGTGGACATACAAAATATGATTTTAGGAGAAAGGATTGTTTCATAGAAAGAAAAGCATAGATAGCTTTAAGCTCGGGATCTAAGGAGAGACAAGTAGTGAATATACCTACACTTAGACGAATTCATTGGAATCATTTGCTTTTTCTTAGTATTTTAGTGTCACTTTTGTCGCTATGGCTCCTTGGATATCTAGTCAAACTACATCTAGGTGAGCCTGTTTTATTGTTGCGTTTGTGTTCCTTGGGTTGATCCTGGAATTTACTTTTGGCTGTTATGGTTTTCTGGGTCCAGTAAGATGCAAGCAAACACGCGGTGATACTAGAAAATTTCCAGAATCTATATATGCCATCTATAACGAGCAGCAGTCATCTGTCGAGCCTTTTCAGCGATGTCTGGGTCCATCCTTCTGCTGGTGAAAGCGGTAGCCATGTAACACGATGACTCACCTTATGCTTAAAGTTAATGCTTCTTAAGAATAAACAGTTATTTAAGCATAGTTGTAGCACATGGTTACTATCACCTGTTCTATGAACATTTGGTTTAATTGAAGAATTCACAAAGCTCTCTGTAAGGTTCATTTTTCACTCTGTCCGGGCTGCTTTCAGTGAAAACGACGAAAAGGCAACAATGTGTTTCCCTATCCTTCCGAGTTCTTACGGAACCATAGGCAATTGTCAACAGTGATCCATTCAAGAAGTACTTGTTTTAATCTCATACTCAGTGCTATATCTACAATGTCCAAACCTAAGTAAAGTTGTATGGTTGCCAGATAAACGAAGGGTGCATGGCGTAAGTTTTCTGCGTTGACATTGGTAAGGCCAAGTGAGTGACTGCTGAGATCCTGTTTGCGTGCTTCGTAGATAGCATAAATCTATGGCTCAGGATTCTAATGTAACCAGCGAGGCCTGATGCTAAACTTGACGTAGCGGTCGTACAACGAAGACCCCAATATGCAGTTTGGAGCGTAGTTTCAGTAGGCTAGATAAAGAGTTTGATGAACTTGAACTGTTTACGTTGGTGGCACGTGCCGAAGAAAGTTAAAGATGGAATTTAGGGTGTATAGTCAAAATAAAAGTATTAAAAATTGAAGAATGAGTATAATTATGAACAGAGTAATCTTGAGTGCTTTTAGAGTTATGAGGGTGGTTATCACTTCACCTTTACCTATACTGTGAAAGGCTTATCCTTCTTGAGGTATGTAAAAATTGTTTGCTGCTTTTAGACTCGACACTTCGACGGACATGTAACGGGGTAGGGCTTTGTGCGAAAAACAGTTCCATCTGGTACACCCCAATAGGTTCATCATGATAGACAGACCCGACCACCACAGCATTGTAGCAAGGTTAGTGAGGAACTCAGTACTAAAGAAATGTAGGGAATAAATCCACGTATACAACTACAGTTGATTTTGATCCATGTGCCTCCCAGAAGTCCGGTCATTTGTATCGATATCATGAATTCCGGTCACTTCGTTTGCATCTACTAACACTTGAAATCAACTAACTGTGTCCTAGTGTGCTACTCCTGTCTTATTTTCAGCACTCATAGCATCCTTCCAATCAACCCTTACACCATCCAAAATCGTGGTAGACAGTTGTTGGGCATATTTAGTACATGACCCATAGACCTCAATCGAGTAAGATTAGCATCACCAATTTATGTACCATCTGTCTCTACTATACTGCTTGGAATTTCAATGTTACTAACTCAGTAGTTCAAACCTACACAATCAATGCTTCAAGAACACCTATAATTAATTACTATTAACCTATAAATGTCCTTTTCTTTTATAGACCTCGTTTCAAAGTGAATTAATTCATGCATCATGTAGATGTTTATGTACTTAAGAAAAATCTGAAATGAAGATAGCTTTTGCAAATATTTAGTTGGTGACTTTCCAGGACTAAAAATGGAGAATTATGTGCGTTTGTTGACTGAAGAGTCGTTGCAGTTTTAGATGAAATCACTGATAAGTAGCGTAGTTTTATTAAATGTAAGTACTTCAGTTCTGAGTATTTCACATTATTCTGCCAGGGTTACATGTAAACACTACTGAGAGGGCCTAAACTACAGTAAAAAACAGTGTCTAACAACGCTCTTGGGTTTTTAATTTTTTAGATGAAGTCATTCTGTGACAAGTTAGAGGTTACCACTGGGAACTGAATAGGACAGTGATATACTAGGAGAGTCAAAAAGAATGATTGAACCTTCATGACTAGTTTTTTAAATATTATTTTAGATATTTTAACTATATACTCATCAAACGCTTTGCTTCTACTATCTTCGTATTTTTCTTGTCCTAACCACCCGTTCAACCCATCAACTGTTATTATATCATTTTGTGACCATGAATCACAATTAATTATGTACCCACTATTCCGGTTTTCGATCATTCATCTCCTTATTTTTCCATTCTTGTTATCATTTTAATTGGTCTGCCATAAATTCTTGGCTTTCATACTTATATATATAAACTATTGAATGAAATGAAGAATAATAATTCTTGTTACTGAACTGTTTGTCTCATCTATGAACTTTTTTCTGTGGGTCGTTACAATCAGTATCGGGGCGAAGTGATAATACGCTGAGAATATATTGTTTTTGTTGTATGTTGTGTATTACTTGATAATCTACTAAGATCACGCATCCATTGGCTAACTGATATTTAGAAATCGTCCAACTCACAGTTACATCAATTAATAAAATTAACTCTCTGTATTAAGATATATCTCTTTTAAATCTTTTTCTAAACAAAATGGGTATTATTGTTTCCATGTGTGCATGTTTGATTGCTTGTTTGTTAATAAGTGGATGAAATGAATGAAAATAACAAAACATTGAGTTATAAGTAAATATAGAAACGACAACATAAACATGAAATTAAATAATAGGTGAAGTGGTTCTCATTATCATGTTTTACTTTAATAAAAATACTTTATTAAACAAAACAGGGGGCCTAGGGATGGCGGCGGTTGTTAGTAACCATCCGACAGTTCATCAAAACACTGACATTCTGTACAAATTACAACAAGTGCAAAAACATACATGTATCTGCAGTACACAAGAGGGGTATTGATTCTTTGTTTCTCATATGAGTTCCTTGTTCTCTTTTATTTATAAAAAGGTAAGTTTATAATTTTTAAAAAAAAAAACAAAGACAGATGGAAGAAGAACGCTAATTTTAGCACATTAAATGTTTAAAAACTTAATAGAATTTCAAGTTGAATGCATGAATACTGAAACATTGAACACTTTGGAAGAACACGAAGAGTGAAGTTACACAACATGGAAACACATTAATTACTTAATATGATTATCATTTAGAAGTGATATGTAGAAACAACGAATGAATGTATCTGATCAATAGAAAATACAATAAGATTCTGATGTCATTTTATACTACTTATTAGTAGACATAACTATGGATGAATAATTAAAACAGTATTATTTTAAATTAGATTTCCATCAGGCAAAGAGCTGTGATGCAATCATTCATACATGATTCACAAGTTGGTCGATCATTTTCATCAAGTTACAATAAATGGTCCATCATTAATGATGGTCAATTTGTAAATCATGATAAAAAAAATACTCTCAACACATTACTCATTACATAAAACTGTTCTTCTGTAATTCAGTCTACTAATAAGTAGTATGAAATAACATTTAAGATTTGTTTTAGACATGGTTTTATTCAAAATAGTTATTTTTTTTTCTAGGTTTACAAATGTTTCTTAGTATTTTCATTAATCTGAATAGTTTGTTTACATTCTTCTTTCATTCAAATCATTCTTTGTAGATTCTATTAATATAAACAAATTTTCTTACTTTGAAAATCTATCTCATATTGTTGTTGTTTAACATATAAATAAATTTGAACTCTTGATACCTATAGAATAATAAGAATTGACAGAGGGACAAAATGATTACCATGTACAAATAGACAAATAAACATTGAATACAAGCCATAATACTGTACAATTCATTACATCATTTAACTTTGCCTTCTTTAGATAAATTTGAGAAGAAATTAATCTTTAAAGCAATATCTGAATTGGAAATAGATGAGGGAGTTTTTGTTTTTGAGGCAATTTTATGATTGAAGTTTTGTTGTGTACTAGAAGTTGATGTTATTGATTTGACACCAGTACTACTTATATCACTAACTTTAGTAGTAGTGTTTGCTAGTGTATTCATTGTTGACGTTCCCACATTACCAGTTGTTGATTTTTCTTTTTCGTTGATTTTGTTTACTGATAGTTCTTTAGTAAGTGACTGATTATTATCATTAATACTATTAGATACTGAAATTTCTGGTATTTTTAAAGTGTTTTTTGTAGAGGATGTGGATGACTTTTTATCTTTGATAATTGGAGGAGTAGATTGTTTCTGGCTTAACTGTGTTATTTTTGGCGTACTGTCTTTATTCTGACCTTTTTTGCCAAATGTTGATGAAGATGGCAAAACGTCCTTTTGTTGTGCCTTTGAAGTTGTCACAACTGTCTCAGATTTATCAGAAGATACAGAATTTCGTTCATTTGATACAATACTGATTTTAGGTATAACTGATGGACTATCTGATGATGATGTAGACTGTTGACTATTTTTATGCCGTTGAAATGTCATGAAACCTCTGCCGCTTTCTTTGTGTTTCAATTTAAAAGATAAATCTAATTTAGATTTACGCGGGGAGCATTGATCAGTAGGGTTTTCATACATTTTATTCTTGACTTTAGTAACATTACTAATGTTATTGCTATTAGTAGTCGTAGTATCATTTGTAGGAGGAGTAGCATCTGCATCTTTTCGTGTTTTACCAAATAAACTAGTTTTTCTAAACAAACCTGAATGTTTCTTCACTGTTAACTCATTTGGTACACTTTCTTTCCCTACTGGTGTTGGTGTTGTCATTGTAGGGCTATTTGGAAGTAATTTATGTTCAGTAACTTGTTGAAGTTTTGAACGTCTTATTGTTTCACTCTCAATAAATGATCTACGTAAAGATTGACTTCGATGCCTTGGTGGAATAACCGGCGAGTGTTGTAGTACAACACCCATACGTTGAAGTGCTATAATAGCATTAACGGCTTTCTAAAAATTACAGAGAATTAATGTGTATCAGATAAAAACTCAACTTGAAGATAAAACAGGAATTATTATCATGGATTAAAGTATTTAGGAATATTTCAGTAAAGTTTTAAATATTCAATAAATGTACCGCACTCACTACTTCCGATCACTTTCCTTTTCATTCAGTGAATGACTACTGTACACTAGGGTTTAATTTGCATTAAGAATTCATTTTTATTGACTGGAGTTATAAGGAACTATCTGTTAATTAACGTATCAGTGTAGTGTATTTTAGTTTGATGAATGAAGAACACAGATGCCATAAGTTACTACGTGAAATAGAATGTTTCATAGAAACTATCGTGTCTCATATAAGGTCATTTGCTACCTGAACGGCTTACTTGTAAGATCTGATTGTGAAGTTGGGTAATGCAGTACTCTGCTCCTACAAGGAAACACCAGTCCCATTAATTAATAAAATAATAGTATCAAATCAATCACTTTCTGACTAGTCACTTCTAACAAGCTGAACAGTCTAATTACTAAGCTAGATATGTATTTTTTGACGAAATGAACAACTTTTTATTTAGGGAATTAGGACATGAAATATTACTCAGGTAGTTTCACTGCAGTCTGCAAAATACTTACGACTATGTATTAGATCAAATCTGGTTTCAATTGATGTAAGTCAGCACAGAAAGATTCTATAATTAAACTAATTTTCATGAAACTATACATTAATACTATGATTTCTAGCATCCATCTTCATGATGGACTCTTAGAGGTCTAGTGAGAAATGAATTGATAAATAGAATCAATTAATGTCGACGTTATATTAAAGCGAATTGGCTAACGTAAGAAATATAAAACATTGAATATTATTTCACTGATTTCAAAGTAGAGCGCTTACCGAAATACTAGCATATCCTCATTTCATTCATATAGTGTATCACAAATATACAATATTAAGATGTTGGCATTTACCATGAAATAGCTGTTTAGCGTTTCTTAGTTTTCAGCACTTTTCTAGCTGAAACTTATCATTGATATCAATTAATCTCAAGTTAAATAATCTCTACAAATCGCATGTTTTCACAATAATTTCAATAACTACGACCTTTCAGATGAAATCACAGTCACGATATATACACCTCTGTGCTAATTTCTTTAATAGATAAAAGTTGTAGTACACTATATTTAACAGATCATTTCAGTTGAATATACTTAGTAAAATGATCATAATTCCTCTGACTTATTACTTACCTGCCACTTACGTCGATAAACAAAGTGTTTCAAACGCTTTTTACTGACTGTTCCAGAACGTTTGAGTGTTTTCTTTTGCTAAATAAAAAGCATGTGAAACACCAGAAATGTTAAGGTGTAAAAATAAACATAAGAAACAATTGCACAGAATATGATGTGTACTTGAAAGAAACTTTACTTCGTAATGTATACATAGTAAAGTTGGATTATGTTTAGCGGTGTAGTCTACGGACATGCGTTTTATTCTATTTCTCACTAGTTAGTGTACACAGTGTGACATGAAAGTATTACCTATTGTTTTAAAACCTGATAAGTTATTTACTAAGGTACAGTCCGAATAGTTATCACACTTATTCAGCAAGTATGAAGACACTCGAACTAAACGCATATCATTTGACTAAGTGGCATTAATGAGATAACTCGCTGACACTATACATACCTCAGTAGAGATTGATTAATTATAGTTCCAGTAAAGCAACAAAGGAAAATTACGGATTCTTCCAAATGTAATCAGATTAAGTTTTGTAATGTGTATAATCTGGGTTCATCACCTACATATTCATACGTAAATCTGACTTGTGAATAGCGCTTTGTTTTAATTAATACTTAGAATTAGTAGGTGATGCCAATTATTGCATTAAATAAAACAAGACAGTGAAGTTTGTGTTATATTGGACGATTCTAGAAGAACAACTAACCTTCAGAACTGTGTTTCAGATGACTATTTCATCTATTTTAGTTGTGCGAAGTAAACATTTTATTTCATTTATTATTACATCCTCCCGTCCGACCTACTGACCTGTTAGCATGTCATTGATCATTTGTGAACTACCGTTACTTAATTGTGTATTCGTTACTTTAGTTCACTACCACTCCCCTATTCTGTATTGTTATTAATTTCTTAATTGATTGAATGTGTAGCCAGATTTTATGCATATAAAAGTATGCTTAAAATACAATTTGATTTGTCTGGTTAGTTCATCAGTTAGTGTTCTTATTTCAACCTGAGACTAAGTAGGCGTTGAGCTGACCTTAGATGTTAACTGGACTATCGTATTTGTCATTGGTCACTGTAATTTGGTGCACACAAGGTCATATCAAACAATTAGTACTTCGTTCCAGTTATAAAAATTTGGCGATATAACAGCTTGAGAAAGATCTAACTGTAAACAGCAATGTTAGTTTGTATGTACTGTTCTTATTGTCAGTTAGGAATGATTATCCAGGTCTTATTCACGTTTGAAAAGTCTAATGGCATTTATCGATCATCACTGAGGATATAAAAAGTCCTCAAAAGTATTCATACTTAATCAATTATCAAATGAGAAATACATTTTATTGGTAATAAAGTTAGAAATATAATCCAACTCAGTGATTTTAGAGTCAAGTGGTAACTAAGACGCCTGAAAGTTATATGTTCGTTATCTAATGGTATCGTAGATATATGCTGCTGATGAATCCCATGGTAAGACAAGATATTTGTCCGATGTTACTTGGTTTTCCGTAGTTGTTTAACATAAACTACCTTGAGGACAGTTTATGTCAAGAACTGTTATCAGATAGAGAATGGTGGAAAACAAGAAAGATACTGGAGAGCCGTTTTATTTTTGTCGGGATTCTTCATCAGTGTACTCTAATAGCTTCACATAGGATTGATTAAATCCAATTACTCAGAGTTATTGATTATTAAGTCTAGACTTTTTATTGAATTCAGCGAGTCAAAGATTAGCTTAGTATAAGGTGAGAGAAATCTCAATGTTACTCTAGATAACCATCGGTTCATAGCTTAAAACTTTATTCGTTTACACTAGTGCCTTTGAAAAATTATTATTTTCAATTAGGTGACAAACAGTACAATATGCATTAAGCACTTACTTTTAACCACTGATGTTGCAAGCACTCAGTAGCTGTCATTCTTTTTCTAAAAAGAAATATACTTTATTGAAGTGAACAATAATAAATATTAACAATCACGTATAGTTACATAATGATTTATTAGGCTGAGTGAGTGTTCCTTAAGGTTCTATCACGTTAAGTAGATAGGCTGAAGAGCGGTAAGTCTATGAGCAGTAATCATGAAGTCGAGGTGCGAAGTGCTACTGCCAACTGTATACAGATATGACGGTTGTAAGGTGTTTCCATCAGGCAACCAGCATTACAGTGACTCTGTCTTTTCACAACGGAAAGATTGGGTCAAAAAACGTCGGCTATAGTAATAGGTATCATATATATTTTTATCTTCTGAAGTAAAGCCTTAACATGTGTGAAGCTAAAACAACAATAACTACTCACAAAAATGCACTGTGTAATCGACCTTAAGCAGCTGTCGCATGAACACAGTGATTATGACTCCAGGTTATTAAGACCAACTTTCATCCAGTTCCTTGTATTGTACCTTAAGAATAAGCTTACTACTACATTGTAGGTAACGGCGAAGCGTCAACCGTTCTCATACCTTTAACGCCAATCCTAAAGGAACTGTTTATTATACTGATCTAATTTCAAGCATCTACAATTTGACAATAGAATGATTTGCCAAGTAAAGGTTAGTGAACTAGGCTTTGATCCATAAGATTTTAGTATGATGATACTACCAGGCTGTGCAAATTAATGCACGTAAGTCTATGATATTTTATTTGGTTAGGTGTAGACAAGATTAAAACAATCTTTTATTTGAAATATATATTGCAAATGATCGTCAAGTATTTATTTGGCAACTTAATATAGCTTTCAGAAATAATGACTACCTTATAAGTACAGCCATCTTTACACACACCTCTACAGTAATATGTTCTCTTCGTAGCTAAAATTGGATCAGAACTGAAAATGTACATTGCTATAATGTATAATTCCTATTACTCCAGCTAATGTTGCAAACAAGCGATAATGACAATTTTGACAGAACTGTTCATATACTAATGTTAATATACTCAGTATTTATATATCATAACGTCTTACAGGAGATTCAATCAAAAATAAGACATTTTAACTAATTAAAAATGGGGGGGGGGGGAATGATATTATTATCGGGTCAAATGATCTCCTAACTTAATCTGTAGTTTCCCTTCATTTTTTAAGTACTACACTGGAAAAACTACAAACCATACATCTGATATTCAATATTTGTTACCAATGAACCATGATTGGATAAATATTTCTAAACAAAAGGATGCAAACAGAATTCTTCAACGTATGACTACTTCTGATTGTTGTTTTGCTACTGAAAACCTTTGTTTACAGCAGTTAACCTATTTACAAGCTATATATCATTTTACTGGTTATCTGAACATTATTTAGTAATTCCTACTTATTCTTTGTACTTAACACTCTTATCTACCAAGTACTTAGTGCAAAACATGGTTCTGTATCTAAGTTATAGACCTCCGTTTAATGAGAATAATTACTCTTTCCGTTTTGTCTCTTCCTCATGCTTCATATTGTCAATTATTATCATCTACTTTTCAAAATGTACATTCATTTCCTTAGATAGTAACTTCCCTTAAATATTATTCTGACCACCCTTGTAAATTGGTGCGTATTCCGTAGAAATTTCGGAATACATTATCATTACTATCATTATTATTTCTGTTATTATCATCACTGTCATAATTACTATTACTATTATTAGTATTATTGTTATTATTACCATTACTGTTGAAACTATTATTATTATTATTATTATTATTATTATTATTATTATTATTATTATTAGTTGTTGTTGTTGTTGTTGTTCACCATGTCATCAACTGTACAAATGTATTAATTAACCTTCGTTTTTTTGAAATTCTTATGGTTGCTAAGTTAATGAACTCTTGTGTTATTATAATAGACTTATAAAATGTTATGATACAATATGACACATTTGGTATTTTGAATTTCTAACCGTATCAAAATGTATGATATTGAATAAAGCTATTATTATTATTACTATATTGAAGCTAAGTACTTCATTGTTTATATTATTGAAGATAATTTGTAATCCTAACTTAGACCTGAAGGTATTTATATCATCCCGTCGAATTGTTATGAATTATATTCAGTCAGTCTCTGTTGATAAAATTGGATCCTGAGCTAATTATCTCGATACAGTGGTAGTTTACAAGAATGCATTAAGTTGGATTATGACTGGGGAGTGTGAACATCAACACACTGGATACAAGTATATCCAGCTAAGAAGTCTCAAATAGGACGGAACACGAGTTCTGGATTCCACTTACCAGACAACTTAATTCTTGATAAGAAGCTATATTTAATCAAAGTTCTATTAGTTTAATAAATGATTGTGTATAATAATGCGTAATTTCTGTACAATAAATGCAATTACCTTGGATCTTTTACTAGAAGTTTTCTAATAAAATCCATTGCATCATTTGAAATTTCAGCAAATTCTGCATAATCAAAGTTATATTTCACTCGTATTATATTCGCCAATGTTTCACCTTGACTTTCACCCATAAATGGTGATAATCCAGATAGCCTTAAAATTATTACATAATCAGGTAGTAGAGAAGATTTATAGTTCAAAGAGAATGATCTTAGTTTGATTGCAATCTCTGAGCTGGATAGACTTCTATCAGAAGTTTGCGCCGATGAATTCAGTCCAGAATAACTATGAAAGCTCTGCGATTGAACCATCCAGCTCAGAAATTGTAATCAAATCAAGACAACTAGTAATTTAATCTCAATCAAAAATGAATAAAATAGATAGTTATTATAGTAATTATTACATTTCAAGTATGTATACCAACCTCCCTCCAAAGATAAATACTAAAGGGATAAATCAATCATATGGGTAGATGTGTAACAGATTACAAGTCTCTTTTGACTTTCGGTTTCGATTATCGAATTGTCGTTGGTTCACGATGGTATCATCTCTCATTTTGATAGATTGTCCTTATTACTAAATGTCAGTGCATCTGATACACCCACTGGGTTGTTGGTTCACCCTCTTCTTGTACTCTTCTATCTTTCAGACCTTCTTACACATGTGACTCTTTACTCCCAAGAATATAAAATACTTTCTGGTTAGACGTTAATCCGTTACATATATGGCAGGCCTTTGTATATGCTCACTTTTGTACATGAACCTCTTATTTCAATCAGGATGGTTATTTTTGTGGAGATCGGTTTAGTTGATTGAACATGTTTCACAGATTGATGTTGGCAGGGTATTCATTGAAACCTAGGAAACACTGGATAGCTGTTCTGTTCTAGTGTGGAACTCATCAGCAGTGGGCGCCTTAGATTCCGTACCAGAGGCTTCAGGTTGACAGACGAACGCCTAACTATCTGCATCAATTCGTTGGCATCCATTTGCAGGAATTCCTATTTCCATCAATTTGTTATATATAGCACGACAGTCATCCATTGTCATTGGTGATAACTATCTCACTCCTGACAAATCTGAACTCCACTAACCACAACTTCTCACTAGAGCTTCATGAACTACAATAATCAGCCCACTAGTGACTTAAATTCAGGATGTTCCTGGAACATACATGTCGTAATGATTTATATATTCACAGTGTAAGATTTGCACGATGCCTTAGAGCACCAACTCAGAATTCGAACGTCAGTAGTTTTAGATGGCCTTACTGGGCCTTTGATCATGGCTTTACTTGTGTACCATTCTTCCTTTGCAGATCATTCACCTTCGATCTCAAAATCATTTTCATTTATCGTTAACCGAATACCTGAAAATGACATCTAACTTGATATCATGCAGTGTCATTAATATAACGGCCCAATGTTATCCAATGTTACAAGTAGCAGAGAACTATCTTAATCTACTTCATCAATGAAGTTAGTAAAGCAGTATACACAATCAATATTATACTTTACATTCTATTAATCTAACCTAAAGTAGTGTTAGACAAGACTATGTGTTAAATACTTCACATACATGTTGACAAGTAACCCATTCATGTTACTACTAACTAATGTCTACGCATTTTACATGTACCTGGTAAAATGACAACCCTAGTCAAACAGAAATCAGAGCCTATCTTAGTTGGTTTCTTTTTTCAAAAGTTTCAATATTGTCATCATTCATCAGAATGATTCATCTTGAATAGTGTAATCATATTGTAATCATTTTATAAGTACTTACATTACATAACATATTACACCAAGTGACCACATATCAGCTGCTGGTGAAATTGGTTCATATGAAATAACTTCAGGTGAAACAAATTCTGGTGTACCAAATAATACGCATAAATTTTGATTTTGATAAAATCTTGCTAAACCAAAATCAATAATTTTTGTTTTAAAACTAGTCGCTGATAAACATAAAATATTTTCAGGCTAAAATAAAACAAAATAAGTAGTATGTAATTAAATCATTAAAATAATAAAATTACGATTAAATTACAATGCATAAATGAATGATATGAATGGTATAAAGCTGAAAGGTAATTATCTTTAGTGGGATATTGTATAACTACTTATCAGTAGTATTAGTTGAATACAGAATAATTTAATATTAGGATTGGTATTAAGTTTTAGTTGATTGAATTCATCACAGATTAATGTTGGTAGGGTATTATTGTAAATCTGAGAGCATCATACAGCTATTTTGTCTTAGTAAAGGGATTATTTACGAGTATTCACTCATATTTGAACTAAATAGCTATCAGATGCAGCTTCGGTTGAGTGGTACCCTTACCAACAACAATCTGTGTTAAATTTCATCAACTAAAATTCAATACTGACCCAAGCTGTTATGATTAATTAATGAGAAACTATATTGGTGATGTAGTCTAAACTGAGTTGAGTTGGTGTTATTCGTATGTATTTGGTTACCAAATGAAAGAACCAATCTTAGGACCAGAGGTGAACAGTCTGCAAAGTAAAAAGGGAACAAAACAACAATGATTAAAAGCCCAGTAAGATCATTTAGAATCACTTACGTGCAAACTCTGAATTGATGTTCGAGTGCATCGTACAAGTCATATAGTATCCCCCATTTAATCTAACAATTGCATTATCACTTACATATTCCATATATTCCCTTTCCTTATGAATGTGTAATTACCACTTGTAACTGCTTATAATTGTGTTGGTTTTAATTTAATTTCCTAATCAGTCCATCATATGAATATGTAACTTAATAGAATGATTAAAAGTGAGATTAAGGTTATCTGTTGGCCTAACGAATCATATGATCATGTAAAGAAGTTGTACAATCAATCACCTTATATGTTTAACAGATTATCTAATGGCTATTTTGCTAATTAATTATCATTATGTATAAACTACTAGATCTAGTAATGTACATGATTAGTAACTAGTGCAATAACTAGTTAATTAGTATCCTGGAAATTTCTTTAATGAATTATCTGTATACATCTGTTAGTCATATTCTTAATATGGTTACTATGCAATGAAAGTTTTGAAAACTGTATTTTGTTTAAATCAGATAAACATTTTTGAATGTTTATCATTTACTTCCATGAAGGGAATTTTGTTAGTTGGTAAACAAAATATCTCATGATTGCATCATATGATGATGTAATATTTTGAGAGTATTTAGGGAGAGAGTTTATGCTACGATTAAGTAGTTGAATATAACCTTAGGGTATTATAGCTGAAAAGTAAAGTATGAGATAATCGAGATAATTGAATGTTGACTTTCCTGTCTAAATGACTATAACTACAACCTGATTACGACGGCCTTGAGTGGTTGATAGGTTGCTACAGTGACTAAAATACTTATCAAAGGTAGAGAGTCAAGAGGAACAATGGCTATAGTTGTGAAGAAATTAGTAATAGGCATTGTGAAATACATTAAACACTGAACTAGGGGAATTACATACAGATATCGGAGTAATAACCCCACGGTAAATTACACTGACTAGGGAAGGAAACAGATATGATAGTCGTTGGTGAGTCCATAGAAAGCTAAGACTTAAATAATGCAGACATCATTAGTTACTGAATGCTTAACACATAGGAGCTTAGTAGTAATGAGTTCCGATACCACCTAGGAATAGACTTCATAACTTGTAATTTCAAATTCTTTGTTCCGTTACAATAATAATATATACTTGTACAATCCTGGAAACGAAGACCTATTATTTGTAGTGCTTTTTATTTGTGGCCAACATTTATCAGTGATTGATATTACATGAATATATACTGAAACGAATTAAATACTAGATACGAAACAGTTGGAAGTAATCTATGAGTAATCCTGGTTGATCTAGGTATTCTGATATATGCTATTCCTCACTTACAACTCAAACAAGACAGTTGAGACGTCTATAAATACTAAACTAGACGGACGTTGTACGAATCCCATACCAAACATTAAAATATATCGTAAGTAAGTTTGTATCTTTTGGAAAATGTAGCCACACTGCAACAAGATCAATAGAATTCGATAAATACTAATGAAATAGAGAAACTTGACGCTGGTCAGTACTCAGGGATAAGGCCAATATAGGGAACAAAGTAGATAGTTCTTCCTAAAGAACGTATACACTTAAGGTGTCATGAAGAGATAGCTTATTTTCGGATACTGATTCGTAATGTAATATTTTAGTCTTTTAAATATCACTCGATGAGTGATGGAAGTCAACAGCTTTAATACTAACCTCTGCAGTATAAATGTCTATTCCACTATGAAGAAGATAATATCACATAAAATGAATCGTTATTTATCATTTTTGTATATCAGGAAACAGCCTTTATTGCAATTTGAGGTCAGTTGGTAAGAAGTTAAGAGTTATGAAATACTTAAAAGTTGTTTCATCATTATCTTATCTACAACATACATTCCTAACCCGACAAGTGATTGAACTATTGGATTTGTGCCATCGTGAACAACACATTTGTAAGCTTATTTGGTTGAAGATTGACTATACATATCAGGAAACTGATAGATCAAGAGAATCAAGATGAATGACAACCTTCGAAAACCGTTAGGTACAAGAATAGTTCACCTATTTTGGTTGTAGTTGCAAAAAAGATTTAATTTGTGTTATTTATAAATTTCTCTAACCGTAACTCTCCATATGATCTGTTAACTGTTGTTATGTCATTTCCATTTATAAACTATAGCTAGTTGATAGTGTACGCGTTACCTCAATTCCTTTTCATTATTGCCCTTGATGATATTTTCTTAATTGATTGGCTGTGATTAGTCATGTTTTACGCATATATATCGTAGGATGCCTGGAATATAAGTATGTTTCCGTTTGGTTTGCTCAGAAATCTTGTGTTCTCCCATTCGTCTTTGGGATTGACAATATCAAGATGAACTTACAGGCATTAAACCATAAGTCTTTTGTGTCTTGTTGCGGTATTTACTATACCAAGGTTACTATTCTATATATTGTGTGTTATCTTAGTTTACAATACATTTTTTAATAAAGTGCGTGAGTCATTCAATTATGCCAATATTTAGTAACAGTCTTACTGTCGGCATTAAATCGACTCTTTTCTACACTAATGTTCATCATAATTCTTAATTAAACAATAGGAGGCCTGAAGTTATCCTTAACGTTTTCAGTATTCACTAGGTATACTTAGTACTCAATACATTTGAGCATTTTAGCACTTAATTTACCAATGAGTGCTGTTTGGCAATATGTCACATTCCTCAAAGATCTCATTTCATATATCTGCAGCTGTCTACACTGAACATTTTCAGTTTAATGCACCAACATATATCTCGATAAGAACAAAGTAAATAAGAATAACAGTAAGAGTTTGAAATGGGATGTTTATTCCGAATTACAATCTATCATTCAGCACTCCTCTAATAAGTGAATTAAGAAATAACCTTACAGTTGTGGGTGAACATCGTAAAACTTGTAGACAACCACAATTATAAATACCAATGATAACTGAATGAGCTGTTTGAAAACTATACAGTTTTGTTTGTTTACTTGTTGTAAACTGATAGGTCAATATACATAAAAATGATACTACTACTACTACTACTACTACTACTACTACTACTACTACTACTACTACTACTACTATGATGTAGTTTTTGTACATAAATCAGCAAATTTAATGACACCATATTGTCTTTTATAAACCTAAAGTAGACATTTTTTTATTTCTATTTTTATCGTTAGTTAACTGTATTGTATTAAGACATCATTAATTATAATCTGTTTTATGGCTCCAAAATTTTCAGGATCGAGACAAAGAACATGAAGTTGTTCAAGACTGTATAATGTTTAGGGTACATGATAAAACAAATTTCTGCATGCATATGGCTGAAATGTCCTAGATTTTGATAAAACTAGTGGTCAGCCGTTTTCTTGACAGTTAACTAACTAGTATGCGTCCAGGATAAAAAGTAATGCATAAATTGAATTTATCAATACTATTCAGTATAACTTCTCAAAATACATTAAGACAAGTTCAGTTAATTCACAATATGAATACATATATTCATATTAAAGTTGGATTGCGGAACGGAGAACGTATTTGGGGTCTGTCATTTAAGATGTGCACGCATACTAGTCTATATATTCACACAAGAACTCAAATTCAGTCCATTGATGTTAAGCACTACCACGTTCGCTAATAGGCTACTTCACTGCACTTGTTCAGTGAGTCACAAATAAGACGAAACGTGTATTTTGTATTCCATTTACCAGCCATATTCCAACTGTAATCATACATGTAAACTCCTGCTGCATTGAGATAACCATCTCAAGATACACAAGTAGTAGCATAGATTGATCAATTTCAGGTCTACTGAAAATGATCAACATTAAAGACTAGACAAATATGAGATTAATCAACACTCAGTGATCAATAAGCTCCTCATGAAGCATAGGCAGCCGATAAGGTATTCTCCAACCAACTCTGCCCTGGGCTCTCCGTTCCAGTTCTTCACAAGTAATGTTTATTATCTTCCTGTATACACTCAGTTTCTGGCGCAATGTGTTCGCTGGTCCTCCTCTATTCCTTTTGCCCTGAGGATTCTAAGATAGTGTTTGTTTTGTGATTTATTTTGGTGATTTCCTCAGTGTGTGTCCTATTCACCTCCAGTGTCTTCTCTTAATTTCTTCCTCGAATGTAGGTTGTTTAGTTTGTTCTCTGTTACAGTCAGTTGTTGATGTCTAATCAACGAATCTGTAATCTATCAATGTTAGTATTTTAGTATTTAATAGCACAAATATCTCTCAGGCTATGAAACTCGGTAGCTTAGGTCATCACCTAGCAATGAAATTTATTTCCTACAAGACTGAATATATTTTTCACTAATGACTGTCAACTAGCATGATACCTAAGAAAAGCAGAATTTTCTTCTGACTTTCAGTAATTTTCAACTCATTACATTATGAAACATAGAAAATTCATGTTTTACAGTAAGTATTATGCATTTTGGACCTCTGAGTTTGAATTCAGTAGTTTGTATTCACTAAATTCTTTTAACTCTCGAAGTAGAATGACAGCTAACCACTACTGTCAATATTATCTGTCTAATTATCTGTAATGTTTCCAGTGTTCAATAAGCTACTTAAGTGCATACCTTTATCATATAATTACAGAAATTTTAATAGGGTTTTTTATATGTCTGATAACTAGACTCAAGATCCGATTCTTATCCGTTTCAGATAACCCCAGGCTAAATCTACACTACGACCTGAACACAGAGGAACTGCGGGAAATACAAAATGAACGCTTTATTCCATGGTAACCTTTTTGTATAGAAAAAATTAGGGTATTCATAGAATTACAAATGACCTTGAGTTCCTACTAAATGTAGTAGCGGTATGACTAAATATCCAATCAAAGCAGTGTCATGTGATTCTCTATTTTCTAAATGTTTTCTCGAAGGTTCTATTCAATATTTCCTGGCATTTCTGAACCTCCATAGACTTTTCTGAGAGATATTTCAAGACTCAGTAACAGTTTTTATTTATGCTCTTCATTCTCTATTTCAACTTACTCTACAATGATAGCCAGTTACGAATAACTTTAAATTGCTTAATATAAGTTATGCAAGAATATACAATAATCATCAACTAATTGAATAAAAGTCTGATTAAAGTGATATTGTACACATAAGTAGACATTTGAAATTCAATAATGCCTGCCTACCTTCAGATCAAGATGTATAACATTTTGTGAATGCATATATTCAACACCTTGAAGAATTTCATGCATAAATTTTATGCATCTAGATTCATTTAAATTGAATGATTCATCAATGATTCGTTCAAATAATTCACCGCCTGTAATTCTAAAAATTAAATAGGAATAGATAAATATGTAAAATTAAACCAATTAAACACTTGCCAATTACAATCTAAATTAAATGATACTTGTGAATATTCGTTATATCGAGGCAATCCGCTTAGGATGCACATATAGCAACAGTGACTGACTAGATTCAGTCTATAATAAATCAATGGGAGCATACAAATTCATCCTACTAAACATTAATAAGTAGTTTATAAAAGATAGAAACTAGGATCAATTGATCATCGATAATGTAATGAAATTGTTAACACATCTAGAAATTTCCATATAACTTGATGTACTAATTGAATTGATTGTTAATCAGTTGTAGACTTTAGCTAAAGAATATATTCTACCAATAAACAATAGTTTATAGTTGACACTAGTTGAGTTCATCTGTAGTAATGTATAGTGTTAATGAAAGGTGTTAAGAAGGTGGTGTCGTTTACAAATTAAGATAAGATGTATTCCATAGCTGATTCAAAGTGATTTCAACAACATACTTAGGGTTGCATAAAAATAACTTTAAACTGCCTTTTAGCATATGATATCATAAGTCAACTATAAGATTTAAGTATGTTTAACTAACTTTCTATTAAGAAGTTCACATCTTGCAGGTAGAAAATGTCACAGTGAGTTATTAAAGATATTGGAAAGATCAGTTTAACAAAAATAACGGAAGTGGTTTGTAGAGATTGGAATTAAATTTTAATTAAGTGAATTCGTCACAGATTTATATTGGTAGGGTACCATTGGAGCACTAGACAGAAGTTTCGTCGTAGTATAGAACTCTCAAACATTTCATATCCCAAACTCCTCCCGAAGGGCTTGAGGTTAGTGAACGTCTTATCATCTGAACCAATGGGTCGGTGTCTAACAGTACAATTAACATTCCTATCAATTTGTAATATAACACGACGAGCATACATTGTCATTGGTGATCACTACTTTACGAATTCTTATTAGAACCCCAAGACCTTGGGGTTTGATCCGCTGGAGGAATCAAGGGTGCACACTGCCAAGGAGTTTCATACTAGGATGAAACTGCTGTCCAGTTCCATTCAAATTTCAGTGGTACTCAACTGACATTAATCTTTAACGAATTGAAACAAAATATTATAGGTATGTTCCTTATTTTTGCATTAATGATGAATGCAAATGATATAACCAACAAGAGTAACCAATCAAATCATTTTGTTTATGAAATTTAAATTCCCGCTTCTTATCTAATTACCGCATTATTTAAAGATAATCAATTCAACGAAATTATTTTAATTAGCATTTTTCATGAAATATTCTCTACTTTAAGACGAAAGACAGTCGTTTAGAAATTGTAGACAGATGTTGTATTTCCTTTCATTATCATTTTGTAAGAAATTCGAAAAAAAAGATTGTTTGGTTATATCATTTCGTTGTTAAGGTAATCAAGACAATCGTCAATAAAATGAAAATTATGGAGGGTGGGGGGGAGGAATGAAAAAAGTATTTAGGCGCTCATTTTTACGTTGAGTTAATTATTAGCCATTCACTTAGATGATTTATAATAAACCAATTAACTTGAGGTAGCATATTGTAGCTGAAGTTACATCATAATGAATTGACTAAATTGGATGTAACAACGGTAGCCGTTCAATGACAATGGATAGTAGACGATTGCGTTACATTCCCATATCAATAACAGGCGAAGTATATGAACCACTTCGATCGTATCGTGTTTATAATAAAATTCAATGTTTTAAAGACAAAGTTGAATACTATTGATTGTGACAGACCTTAACACTAACAACTGTACAGTGTACAAAGTTAACCGAAAACTTTTGAATTATCGAATTTACTACTAAAACAAACATAAAAATAAGTAATCATAAATTTTCATCAGGTCAAATGAATATAAAAACTTTAGTGTAGTCATTGTATATAAACTAATAACTATCACTCTATTACTAAGTAAGTCCTTATACTTGTATTACTGGTTGTGTATAGTAACTTGTTTAGTTGAATTGCAATTCCTTCAATCTTTCGTGTCTTTTTATAAACAAAAGTGATGACTTTCATTTAACGATGAGTTTTAGTTTTCTGAAAACAGAACAAACTAAGCGTAAATGACAATAGTCCCTCCAAAATCATACGAATGGATTATTTCAAGTTATATGTCAAATTTCTTTGCATTTAAAATTGAGCCACTCAAAATTTAAATATAAAAGGAATACTTCATCAAAGGGATATTAAATCTTACAACATTTCTTTGGATAAGTCCTGTGAATCTGAGTAAACCACGATAAACTACGTTTTTGTAATCAACGTCATCTAGAGACTTCTAAAAATCTGATGTAGCATTTGTTGACTAGACAATTACAGGATATTAGATATGATACTTAACGATTAGAACTATAGATGCTCATGTTTTTGTATACGAAACATGTCTTAAAAGTAAAACTACTGTCATTTGTTCCTCTTTATTGTATCTAATCAAGGTAAAAGTATCGAAGAATTCTGCTAAGTTAAGAAGCATTAGGGGCCTCACTATCAAAATTGCTTAGTAATAACATTTTCCCCTGTCGAATAACATAGTTTTTACGATAAATAAGTTGCAAATAATTAAGGAATTCAGAATACCAATTTTATTTCATTTCGAACTCGTCAATATCCCAATATTAATGAACTTACCGTCCATCACTGCAGATCTAATGGGCTACTAAGCTTAGATGTTAGTTAAGTCATTTATCTGGTGTATGATGTTAAAGTTGATTCTGTATATACCACTTCAAAGTAACATATGTGAACGAATGAAGATATATCAGAACATATAAAGTTATATGTATATTATATGAAAGAAATTCAGATAAAAGATAAGTTTTTGAAAACTCTAAACTCAAGTCAGTTGGCAGTCAAAAAACATGTTTCCATAAAGGTGGCTTGTTTAAAATTTTGGGTTACTATTGATTCAAATAACTCAACAAGTTACCTTTTTTCTGTTTTCTTTTGTTTTAATTGCTCAATCATGTCTCAAAATCGCATTGTCTACTTATGTGCTAATATAAAAAGTCTACGACCTATCGTGAGTAATGCAGTGAGATCTAAGCAAGGACATCATGGTGGCTGGCAGCATACATTAAAAAGGATTAACATTCATCAGGTGTCTGTTCCTGAAATTCTTAGTCTTAACTACAAATCTCTAAATCGAAAAGTGGACTACCTACATGACTTGTATGATGAAAATTTGGTATCCCTGAAAGGTTTCTAGATTTTCCATCAGGATTGTTTTATCGTCAAGAAAAAGTGTGGTGATGGCGCTGTTACTTTCGTGAAAACGAACTGGTGTGAATTCAGCCATATATGTACATAGAAAAAGAGTAACTTGTTGAGACAGTGTATACTAAAAATTCATATTGTACTGAACATACTATTGAATAAAGCTATTATTGTTGACTAATCCTAGTAACCACATATATATTGACTGTACAATCGATTGTATCAAACAACCGCATTCCAAATCCTCAGATAAAACCGTTTGTCAGTTTTGGGAAAGATGTATATGATAATTGATGGAAAGTATATATATATATATATATATATATATATATATATATATATATATATATATATAAATTTCCCTGTTTTTAATATTATGATTTTATTTGATTAGTCACTGTTAGCAAATACATATTTTCAGCAGATTGCTTAGATACTGACAAGTTTATAATGAAGTTGAGTTGTGGCTTGTAGTAGAATCCAGGACCTGGGTTTGGTCTTAATGCAGACTCATCCGTTGAATGTACTAGCTATATCCTAATCTTTATGTTTACTCTGAGATATAAACTCAGTACGTTTCACTTTGAAAATCTAATGATACGATAATCCAAACCATTACTAATTATAAGAACATACTACTTATAATTACTTTTAGTTTTTACTATGCAAACTTTCATAAAACCAATAGTATGTTAACTTACAGTTCTAGAACAAGTGTAACTTCTTCATCAAAGTGATAAGCATCATACAATTGAATTAATCTTGGATGTCTTAAAGTGTTCATTATAGCAATTTCATTCAGTATACTATTCATATCTTCTTCACTAGTGATTGATACAAATTTTGCTGCAAACTCTCGTCCAGTCTTCTTTTCTTGACATCTTTTCACTTCACCAAATTTTCCACTGTAGAAAAGAGAAGAATACAAAGAAATAACATTACAGTAACATGATTGAAATGATATATATTGAAATGATGTTAGAAATATCTACACTATGAAGTGTGACCAGAATTTGTTGAATATGAAGCAGGAAATGTATTGATCAAGTGGTTGCTAACAGTAATGTTGAGCTCTCTGGTTTAATTTTGAACACTACATCATGTTTCTGAGCTATATCAATGACATGTGGGCATTTTCAGTATTCCATAACTATTAAATTGTTTTGCTTTAAATCTCAAGTTTCCGAGTTGCTGTCATTACAGATCTTATTGCATCTAATGGCTCTTTTATTTCAGTTGATTCTGTTTAGTTTCTGTCTGCTGATGTCCAAATCAACAGATTAGTCACTCAAATGGTCAGTTACAGACTAAACAAAGGCAGAGAAAAAATAGGACACAAAAAAAAATCCGTAATGACAGCAAGTCAAAGCATTTCAAATGCTCCTATCTAATTAAAGTATAATAATTACAATGTTGCTAAGAATGATAAAGAAAGTTTCGTAATGAAATTACTCAATCTACAAAATTCAGTATTATCGAAAACCACTGAAATAATTTTTCTATGTGGACAATTAATATCACCTGAAAAATAACCAACGAAAGGTAGAACTGTTCACGAATTTAATTTACATAAACTGACTAATGTTTTCTGGTTTACAGTAAATGTCTAAATGTAGTTTGCTCCTGATTTGAAACTTCACATTCAACAACCTTCATAATGCATTATGTTAGCGATCATGGGCTTCCTAGTGAATGAATTCAGGAAACAACTTCCAAAGTTCTAATAATAAGTTCAATTATGTCAGGCACTTATTCAGTAGTAGCACTTAATCAAGTCATGCAGTATATTCGTTGTTAACTGGAGTTTGAAATGCAACCAATCAGATGTCTGTACAGTGGTCTGAAAGTCTAAGATAATTTGCGATGCCTAACGATTGTAGATTCAGTTACCCTCTTCCACCTAATATGCTCATCCCATACTGAGACAAAATAGCTTTCCAGGTATTTCTAATTCTCTACGGTTGTCAGAATTACATCAGTTCATGGTGCGATACTTCAAAGTCAACAATCACTAAAATTCCGATTAGTGATAAACAATTTACTGTTTTTTTCTTCATATATTACCGTCAAACCACTTCATCAAATACGATATTCAGAACTAGAATTCACTGTTAAATAAAACGATTTTTAAGATCAATCTACATTTACTATCTAGCAGGTTGTATACTTCCCTTAATAACATGAAGGTGAAGTTCACTTGATCAGTCAAATACCGTGAAGATGCCCACTTAAAATCTCAAGTAGCTAATTCATGAAAATATCAACTTGCAATGTGGTGGTTAGTAATTTATTTTAAAATAAAATTGAAGTACCTTTAAACTATTTACTAAACTATACATTCTGTCAAAGCAGTAAGTAACATAACATTTATCTAAACTTTATTTCTGATCGAATTCTATCATTTGACTAGACAAATATGTTAGTTACTAAGCCATAATCAAACATTATAAATATCTCAGTTTTACAAGATGTAAGATACTGTACGAATGTCATAGTAATAATTCTTAAGCGATTATTTTGAATCTCACAATATTAGGGGAATGTCTAGCATGATGATTATCAACTAACAAGGAATGCAGATTAAGTAGGATACCATACCAACAACGTCTAAGTACTTATCACTTCGGTATGCTATTCATAGGTTTAAGTAAAACTTTTGTAAATTTGTAGTAACCATAGATAATCAAAAACAAAAATGTATGTGATGTCTTAAAGAATTTAAAAATGTACATATTTTACTACCTCGCATATCCTCCGCCTCCCGGTGTCACTATGCCATAGTAATAAATCATATAAAGAATATAAAGTACTTCGCCTTCTCTCCCCTCTCCCACCAACACCACCCCCCCCCCCCCACCTTAGTATTTCATTGAATCATCATTAAAATCATTAAGATTTATTGAATGAGATTAAAAAATTTCATTGAAAGTAATCTCTAATGAATTACATAGTTTAATTTCAATGTATTATACTCTGTAATTTACAAAAATAGCCATTATACTGTCTGTCATAAAATTTCTATTCATCTCTAATGAGAACTTACCAATTTTGATTCAGTTACCTTATCTCTATGCATTCAACGTATTACTTTGTGTAAATATTTCGGAACAAGAAACAAAAAAAAGCAAATTTACTCCAACCTATTGAATCATAAAAGAATAGTTCACATGTTTTGAATGATTTCGAAAGTTTTTTTTCTTTATTTTCTTATTCTTGTGCTGTTTTTTCTCTCTCTCTTTCTCTCTCTCTCTCTCTCGAAAAAAGGGGAAAATTATGAATTATGCAAGAAGTTATTTTAAGAGTTTTATATTATTAAAATGACTATAGTTAAACAACTGTATAGACATTAGATGAATTAGACAGTTGTGTTTATTTTAATGTTGATCATTCATGAAAGTTTCAATGAGATAAAGGGGATTAGTTAAGTTCAACTTTATCGGATATGAAGTAAATAACACTGTCATGTTAACTGATGGAATATCGATCTAGTGGTTAAAACAAACAGGAAATTGAAATTTAGAATAGGCTTGTATCATCCCGTTGATTTGTAATGACCAGTTTCAGTCCATTACAAATCAACGGGATGATACAAGCCTATTCTGAATTGCATATGTACCCGTTGCACAAGTGTGACTGTCTGGACACAGTAGCCTAGTGGTGAACGCGGTGGCGTTTGACACGAAGCGGACTGAGTTCGAATCTCAGTGTGAACATCAACATTGGGATGCAGGTACATCCAGCCGATGAGTCCCAAATAAGACGAAACGCGCGTCCTGGATTCCACTTGCCTGGTCACAATCCAACTTAAATATGAAATTAAAAGTTTATCAAGAAACTTGAATTTTCGTTGTTGTGCGTATTGAGAGGTTGGACTACTAAAACACAAAAAGATGTTTATCATCTTTCTTGTTACGTGATACTTGCCAGATTTCGATATTATTAGTAATACTAAGTTCACTAAGTAACAATTATTGTTAGATATGAAAATGATTCTAGATAAGAACTAGTCAATGTAAGATATTTTTCAACTTGAAATATATTTTTAGAATATTTGATGATTGCAACATAATCAGTCATTTATGTACAATGTAGAGCCTAGGATATATCTGAATATATCTAAGCTGTAACACTACATTAGTACAGTAGAATAAACACCTAAATTAGTGAAAGTTGTAGTTATAGCAGCTGTAGTGAGAAAAGAGTGTTAACATACATATAATAATACCAAGAGGAAGAATTAATTCATGTGAAGAAATGCATGACATAATTATAAAGTCAAGACATAATGAAAGAAAAGGAGTGAATACACTCATATCTCTGTGACCTGATTCTTAAATATATCGCCCAGAATCTGTACTAATAGTTAGGATAGTCACACGGGATCCAACCAAATAGTCTGCCAATATGGCTAAGGACCAACAGTTAATGGCTTAATGGACTGATGCCATATTATCAATTGGCCATTCATATCTTCCTTCTATCCAAATCAAATATCAAGTCAATATTACACAGTGAGGTAGCCTATGGTTTGGCAATATGTAATAGATATCCCAACTACTTCAACCAATAAAAATGTACAGTCACACCAACTAATTTATCATCCCATCTAAATACTCTAAATCTTATCATTGCACTACTCAGTGGTCCCAACATACAACAGCAATATTTCTAACACATCTGTGATCAAACACCAATAACATACATGTATAACCAACTTTTAATAGTTGCGTTTCAAACACAGGCAGTATGACATGATGAACTACAGAGTAGTACACTTGTTCTTTTATTCGTAGACAGATATACCGCTTATGTCAAAAATGTAGTTAAAGGAAGCCAAACGAATTGCCTGAATCCATGTAGAGATTTCGTCAAACACCAACCCACAAGGGCTGTTCAAAATTACAAGATAAGCGAAACGGTCAACACTCTCAATTATTTCACCCTCTCCCATCTTTAGTTTAGGTGTTGACTCAGATCAGTTCTGAATCAAAAGTTTTTCATCAATAAGAGAAGCATTTCAAGTTATTAAAATTTCATGAAAACTCACGATGACAGAGTTATTTTCAGCAGTAAATCTATTATGAAATTAGACAGAAATAAGAATAGTGGACAGCCTTAATGGACATCATCTGAGGTTATGAGTTCAAATAACAGTTCACCTATACGTTTTTTCCCAATTAATAATGCCTGTGTAAACAGCCTTAATAATGCTTATGTACTTCTAAGGTACACCTTTTAATTACAAACCTTATCACTAAAGCTTCTCGGTTTACAGAATTAAATAAAACTTGTTAGTCAAGAGAAAACTACCATTGTTGGGCATCAAAAAGCCTTTCTATGTTCTTAAACCTGGATAACTGGTGAATATCTGTTTGATAGGATGCCAATCACGGTCTAAAATCAGCCTGAAGTTTTCCGATTTGGCAGCTCCTGAGTCTTAATTAAGCGCCTGATAATTGCTGAAGCTAATATTTTGATACTATGTTAGTCACGCTAAACACTATCACTTAAGTTATATTTAAGTTGAATTGTGACTGGCAAGTGGAATCCAGGACGCGCGTTTCGTCCTATTTGGGACTCATCGGCTAGATGTACCTGCATCCCAATGTTGATGTTCACGCTGAGATTCGAACTCAGTCCGCTTCGTGTCAAACGCCACCGCGTTCACCACTAGGCTACTGTGTC
Organism: Schistosoma japonicum; assembly: GCA_025215515.1. Classification (NCBI taxonomy): domain Eukaryota; kingdom Metazoa; phylum Platyhelminthes; class Trematoda; order Strigeidida; family Schistosomatidae; genus Schistosoma; species Schistosoma japonicum. Next base: position 33,547,913 of record CM046063.1, read on the forward strand.
CAGACAGTCACACTTGTGCAACGGGTACATATGCAATTCAGAATAGGCTTGTATCATTCCCGTTGATTTGTAATGGACTGAAACTGGTCAGCCTTCTATCATTTAAGGTTATTAAGCTATTATTTCATAATGCACTTTCTTTTTTTCCAGAACTTAGAAGAAAGACCATACAGGTTGAATAAAACATTATTATAATCTTCAAGCTTTCAATTTGTGTTAATGAAATCCTCAGGGAATCAATTAATCAATGTTGTGAACCAACTAGATTCTATAAGTTATTACTTAATTAACAGACTATAGTATCAGTCATTATTTTCCCATCTATTACAATCAACAAAAAAAAGAATTTTCCTATATAAACGTCATTGTGTGCATAAAAATATTAAGTGGTTAGGGAAAATGTTTCATCGAAAGTTTGAAACCTCTTTACGTCATACAGCTTAGTCTAACCATTAGTTTACAAAAATCTATACTAATTTTTAATTCATATGATAAATTATATTGGGAAAAAATGGGACCAATAACTTTTACTGATATATGACTACTAACAATATTAGTAAAAGTAAGTAGTATATCTCAATAAATCCATAATTATCTGTCTACACACAACACTATCAATGTGCCAACTTATTGAATGAAACATAATTTAACATTTAACAACGTAACAACATCATAGTTTAAAGAATGTTTACTTAAACAATCAATTACTTCATTGAATATTGTTTAAAATGTCAGTAATAGAAAAAAAAGCCTCAACTATACACCTGCCCTTCATAATGATGCCTTATTTCTTTTAGATGAATATAAAATAGTTACTACTAATCGATATGAACAATGCAACATTCTACTGTTAGACAAAAAAAATCAAGTAGTAAATGAAATTTTCAAGTAATTTTCTTCTTCAATAATTATCTGAAGGTAACTTTAGTTGTACTTAAAGTAGTGTCTTCATTAAAATGATTCAAGGTAAATTATAAGTAGTCACTATTAAGGTAAACTAAAGTGGTTGTTTACAAAAGATTCAATAATGTTTTGAAGTCATCTTCAGTTGTAGTTATTAGTCTAAGTGTAATTATGAAGGTAATTACACATTTGTGTATATTCTGAGGACTTATAAATGAACAGTTACAGTACTTTTCTGAATATATTCATTGAATAGTAACTATGTTAATAGTAATGCATAGTTTTCTATTATTTAAATGTTGTATTCTAATCAATTAGTCATTGTTGATATATGTGCTTCCTAAACTGATTGCCTTCATAGAGAATTAAGTTTAAAGTATTTACTATGCATCTAACAGTGGAATTTAGAAAGTATTTTTAATCCATTTTAGTACTGATTAGCTTTATATGCATCGGTTCCAGTGTATCAATAGATTCAAACGTTTAAAAAAAAGTGATTTAACTGTATATCAAGACAATTTGCATAAGATATATGTGTAGTAATAGAGATTAGTCTATTCTGGTCTTGAAAGTAAACAACAGGAATTCGCGAATGCTTATTTATACTTTCATCCTGTTTGATGAAGTTAATGGATACATGAACTCAATATCCTAGTGGACAATCCGTTGAACATTTAAACTGAGTAATTACTGAGTTTGAGTTCTAGTGTTCAAGGAATACAGTTACGTTCAGTTAATGAATAAAAAATAGGACCTAAATCATACTGTGGATTCCACTTATAGTTACATGCAAATTTTTGCTAATAAGTATGTTATCCGAAGTCACTTAAACCGCTCATAGATATTTAACACTAGAAATGCAACAGTGTATTCTAACATTTAATTTGACTGGCAAGTGGAATCCAGAACGCGCGTTTCGTCCTATTTGGGACTCATCGGCTGGATGTACCTGCATCCCAATGTTGATGTTCACGCTGGGATTCGAGCTCGGTCCGTTTCATGTCAAACGCCACCGCGTCCTGGATTCCACTTGCCAGTCACAATCCAAATTAAATGATACTTGTAAATATTTGCTATATCGAGGCAATCCGCTCAGCATGCACATATAGCAATAGAGACTGACCAGCTTCAGTCTATAACAAATCAATGAGGATACACAAATTCATCCTACTAGTGTATTCTAACATTTTTTTGCCCCTATTCATTTAAACGAGTTAGCACTTTATTTCATAGGAAATAATATGGATATACTGGATTCTCTTTCATTAACATCTACTGAGTTATGGAATTTGTAGTCTTGTGTCTATTATTCCTTGAAATGTCTGATAAATAGAGATGGTCCGGAGGAGGGGGGGAATGTGTGAGTATCTATAGCACAGTATACAACTAAGAGACAATGAAATGAAATTAATTTGTGAAACATGAATATATTTGTATGTATTTATGTTGAAGACATGACAGTATAATAAGTGTTGATTATAAAGTTCGACGCTGTTTAGTAATCATCAAATGAAATGATATGGAATATAAAGGAAATGAATTCAGATTTAAGTAGTATATTAACAACCTGTCATGATCTTTTAATCGCTCAGATTTCGAAGTAATGTCTTTATGTCAATAGTAAAATTTATTTGGTGATGTGATTTTGACATTAATCCTTGTCAAGAGAACACTGGATGTACAATATATTAGTTTGGTTGATCATTTCATAACAGGTCAGTCTCAGAGACCAACTGTTGGTTCATCTTGATGATATAAACTTCATTTTATTTATCCAATGAAATACATGATTACATCGTAGAGTTAGTATTTAAGGACTTGTTCGGTTTGAATTTACGCTGATCCAACAGTACTCCCTTTCTTGCATGAAAATCTGTTTGATTGTGAAACGACCAACCAGACATTCAGTGTTCAGTTGATAAGAATTAATGTCAACATTACACTGTCAAGTAAATTTTACTATTAAAATAAAGAGATTACTTCGAAATTTGAACGATTAAATGATCATGACATGTTGTTAATATACTACTTAAATCGATACATTCATTTCTATCAAAGATTACGTAATTATTATTGGTATTTACAAACATTGTTTATAAAAATTCTAGAACACTTTAGATTATGTTTAATTTAACTTTAACCGATAAGTATAAACATATTAGAACTTCAAGTGTATTAACTTGAAGTATAATTGTGATTAATAATATCATTCATCGTATTAGTTGCAATTCAAATATAAAGTCTTCTTTAAAGAAATGGAACCTTTAAGGTACTTAGAACATGAATATCACCTGGAATAATCATTTCATCAGGGAAAATATAAAGAAATATCCTATAATGTACTGAACTATTACTTTGAATATTATACACAACTAATTGTTCACGGAAAGAATTTTGACAGGTAATAAACAATATTACAACAGTATTTTCTTCTAAATACATGAGCTTAACTTGCGGATATTTAAGAAATATGCATTAAACCTTTTAAATATTAGTCAGTGATCATTAATGTTCATCCTTAGAGGTTCACGTTGAATCTTACACTAATGATGTTAGTAAAGAGGAAGAAAAGAATGTACGAATCAACAAGGTAAAATTTTTGAGTTGTCAACATTTTATGAAAGCGAACAAGTACTATATCTACTTACTAAGTAATAAATAGTTATTTAAATCTAAAACTAAGAATGAATGTTTGTAGAAATGATAGTCTAGAAGATTAATTAAACAATAAATCACAACTACTTTAAGAAATAATTGGATATTTAAACAATAAAAATTTCAATAGGGAGTATATTTCAAATATAGTTTATGAAAACAGAACAATAGTTGGTACTAACCTGCCCAAATATACTCCTATTGAGTAATATGTTCGAATATCTGTATCTCTTTGAAGTGTTACATTTTTGGTTAGTAGAAATGGATCCGTATCTTGATCTTCTACAATAAATATGAAAAAAAAAACATCAGTATACTAGTTTTGTTATTAAAGAAAAAGGCAGGATCTGGAGTGCACACTGCTGAGGATTTCCATACTAGAACGAAACAGCTATCTAATGCTCCCTAATTTTCACTGGTACCCTGCTAACATTAATCTATAACAAATTCAATCAATAAAAAATACCAGCCTCCACAAAAGTATTCTAACACTTGATCCTAGCCCAGTGGTGCAGAGACCTAAAGCCTCTGGTATGGAATCTAAGGTGCACACTGCTATGGGGTTCCATACTGAACAAACAGTTGTTCAATGTTCCCTAGTTTATAGTGGTACTCTGCCAACCTCAATATGTGACGTATTCAATCAACAAAAAGGTGAGTTCACTTATTAGTTTCATTTATCTCATTCTTGTTAAACCAGACTAAACATCATAGTGGTAACATTACGAAATGACAGAGTGACATGGGTATAAGTCTTACAGGGAACATCAGTTATCTCAATATTACATGTGAACTTTTCTGATGAAGCTTTTTTATCAGCAAGTGACCATAATTGTTCACTTCATTTAGTCGATGTAATGTTAAGGTATTTAGATTAGTAATCGTTACAATTCGATCAGTACTAAAAATGCATTAAAAAAATTTGACGATGATTACCACATAGTGAATATGTAATGCTTAAATTAATCAAAAATAATCAATACTTTTTTCAACTATTTCCTTTCTTAATTCCAAAAATTTCGAGAACTTTTCATAACTCTTGATCCTCTTTACTAAATTGTGGTAATAATGAGGATGATTACTAGATTTAGATTCTCATTTACTAAACAAATGTACCAACTCAAATTTCATGATATTTGATATTCGTCAATAGTATGTATCTAAAGGTTTGGGTGAACTTAGTAGTAGAACATCAACATTGGGATGCAGGTACATCCAGCCGATGAGTCCCAAATAGGACGAAACGCGCGTCCTGGATTCCACTTGCCAGTCACAATACAAATTAAATGGTTTGGGTGAACTGTTCCTTTGCATAGGATTCAAGTCTCAGTCACCCAGTAACATAACATTACTACTTTGTAACTTTATTATTAGTTGACTTTTAATACTACTAAAATCAATGTGGCTAATGTAAGAAGGTATTTATCTTATTCGTAATATCAGCCAACTTGCAAAAAACCAATTAATTTCAACTATTGTACAGTAAACATAATTCATTCTAATATCAACTCACATTAAAGAATAGCCACATTAGAATCTAATCAACTAAAAATAAACGACACTAATGAATTATAGACTGATAACTACTGATGAACATCAAATTAATGAATCAGCAACCATTTTAATTTTTAGCAACAATAATGAATTTATTAAAACTGTCTAGTAGTGATAATTAATTCTGTGATACGTTAATAGCAGTCCAATAACGCAGGTGGAGAGATGTGTACGAGCATTAGGTAGAGGAACTAAGATGCATTACATTACTCTTACTATATGAAAAACTGAAGAAGCTCATTATCTGTTCGTCTTTCATATGAGTGGTTACTTCAGAAACTACATCAGAAAGCATCTAGTTAATTGAAATGTCATCAACAAAGTAAAACTTGGAGACCGAATAACAGATGATTCAACGTTTTATGAAAAAAAAAACTTTAAAAATCGTCAAAACGAATTTGAAAATTCAATTGAAATCGACGTTGTTCACAGTCACTTCATTCTGACGAAAAAATAAACCAACAGAAGATAAAACAAAAAACAAGATCACATACGGTAAAGGACACCTGAAAAAGCTAGTCAATAAAAATTCCCAATAAAAGCCGAAACAACTAAATATACAAAACTAATCAATCACCAACTGAGCTACCAGAACTAACTGTTTTATCAGACTTGTGAAATGACTTTAACAAGAAGGAGGTACTGATAATGTAGGTTCCATGACAACAATGAACATTTCACAGTAAAACAATCTATCTTCAAGAACAAAGCACTACCAAAAAGAGATAACTTCATTTCTAAATGATGCCTAAAATTAGGATATACTTTCTTATGAATATTGATAGTTAATCAGTCTTTTATCATATCCATTATATCAAAGATTAAGATGAAGAGATTTGTAAATCATTAGTTACTGAGCAAATCATCAAGTATTGACCAATAAGCATTTAGACAGTGTACACCTACGCATCTGTCAAGAAATCGAGCTCACGATCTTTACTACTTATTCCCACTTCAGATAACTGATTCAATCTAATGAAACAACTTATTGAATAACCATAAATGTTAACTTTTCAAACATTCTAATAGCATATACACGAGGACTAAAGTCTTTTTTTCTTGAAAATAAAAAAACTTTCTTTCTTTTCCATTTATAAATCAATTCAAGGTAAATTAATCTTATTTCTTATGTCATATTGTGGAGACAATAAACTTAAACATACTAAATGACAAGTTAAATAAATCATCTTTTGACTGTTTCAAAACACGATTCAGCCTTAGATACATGAATTTGTATACAATTAATTAATTAATGTTCTTTATGAATGAATGTATATGTTGTATGCATCATCATTCTAATGTTATAGATGCCTAAGTAAAATAGGATTCATTATTACAATTGTCTATTGAATCACACGGTATCTATACTGCTATTCATGAGAAAGAAAATTAATCTAATAGCAGATGAATCTATTGAATGTTTATGTTGTGAAAGTGTAAATAATTTCTTCTTTTAATAGAATACAATTTACTAATTAAAATTTTGAAGACTTTTAAATTGTCTGCGACAAATTAACATCAAGGCAGTAAAACTAAAATCAGTCATTTAGAAACCAGTTGTTCTAAAACTGAAAAAAACGTTGAATTTATGAAAGAAAATTAACTTTTAGGATGAATGTGTATCTTCCTGTTGATTAGTCATGAACTGTAACTGGTCAGCCTCTATTGCCATATGTGTATTCTGAGCAGATTGTCTCGATATAGCTAATAATCACAAGTAATGTCTAAGTTGGGTTGTGATTGGTAAACGGAATGTAGGAAGCTACAATACCCTCAGGATGCGTATATGGCAACAGAGGTTGACCAGTTTCAGTCCATGACTAATCAGCTGGAAGATACAAACTCATCCTAATTACATACATACCCGTCGCTCAAAAGTGACTGTTTGGATTTAATAGGCCAGTAGTATAGGCAGTGGTGTTTGACACAAAACGAACTGAGTTCGATTCCCAGTGTAAATATCCACATTGGGATGCAGGTACATTTAATCAACGAGCTTCAAATAGGACAAAACACACATCTTGGATTCCGTTTGTCAATCACAGTCCAACTTACAAAAAATAACTTTTGTTGATGCAAATTAAGTTTTAAAGTGGTTAATTTGTCATTTATTAAATTGCTACTAAGTAAATCATATGCAACACGCAAGTCAATACCATTCCTTATGTTAAGCTTAAATTTTAATATATAATCTAATCTTAAGTCTATAATCTAAATCTTAATCCTTGCACTTTACCCTCCTCATACTAACACTTAAACTCTGATTAGAAGCAATTTAAGCACCTTTAAATTTTATTTGTTCATGAGTAAACATGTAAAATTACATTACCGTTTGCAATGATATTGTTTTTTTTTTTTTACTAATACATTATACATTTGCAATTGATATCATCTAACTAGATGAAATGTTGATTCATTTGGATCTCTTAGATTGATTCTGATCGACTATAATGATTGTTTTGTTCTGGACAGTTCAAGTATCAATAAATCTTGTCGGGGAATTGTTTGTATACCAGAGTAAAACTAAAAACTCTATCAGTTATAATTAACATAGTCTAAAGTATCATACTACATCATTCTGACATAAATGAATTGATAAATTACAATGACTTAGATATATTCACAGTAGCAATGATAATGTATAACCCTAAGCATTACGAATATTGTACTAAAAGATAAAATGAAAAAGTATACTTCAACGAATATTGAAATACAGGAGTGATTGGATCTACATTACATAATCCATTCTGAGCCATGTAACCAATTGTTTCAAACTATTGACCACAATTATCAATTTGACTATATCAAAACAGTCAACAGGATTCATACTAACAGTCAATTATTCCATGGACTAATAATACACTTTAATTAGGTATTGAAATTTCGAAAGAGTTGAATAACAGTTACATTCAGTTGTAAATTAGCATTAGTCTATAAAACAATTTGATTTAAGGTGGATATGTCAATCTTACAATTGAATAACTGGTTATTGTTCAAAGGTATCTAAGTTTTGAAAATTCCGAATAACTCCATAGTTTCTGTTGCTAAGTGAATTATTAAATCAATTTAAAAATGTCATTTTTATTTTGTTTGAAAACAAAAATGAGGTAACAAAAAATACGAACTACACATTCAATTTAATGACCTTTTTCAGTTACAAACTTAATAAGGTCAAAGATAAACAGAAAAAAGAAAGTGATTGACATTCATGAAGTAAACGATATGTTAAACGATACACTTCACTAGATACCTTGTAACTTTTGTCATTGTTCATCAATAGTGTAGTCATTACAACTGTAGATCTTTTGTTTTTCTTATTTTCTTACATTAATGTAGGTTAGTGCTACTGGTTAGAATGAAATTTTCATTAAAATTTATTGTTTGATTTGAATTATGACTAGGAAATAGAATTCAGGATGCAAGTTTCGTCATATTTGAGATATGCAAATTATGGCAACTGAGACTGATCAACTTTAGTTCATAAAAAATTAACGGGAAGATCCAAATACATTCTAATTATTGAAATTTATATTTCTGTTGTCTAGAAGCGTCTATAATTACCTTCTATGAACATATCCAACGCAGCATAGACTATTAATCTTGATAAAAATCATAGTTATAGTGAAAGTTAAGACATGGAGTCTTGAATGTGTACTACACTCTAAAAAGCATATATCACCATCATGTATGAACATATAGTCAAAACAGCTAGTTACACAGCACTTAATAAACACGGATAACGTTGTAGATAACCTAAGCTCATCAGATTAATAAGGCACAAAATAAAGATTCTAAATATTTAAGGTGAGATTTATGAGAAATCTAGTTTTATCAGCCAAATGAGTTGGCATTCTCATTCTAGAATACCCAGAAAGAAAGAAGTTAGTAAATATACTACTAAATGACATAAATACGGTAAATTAGTTAAAAAGGAGGTTGAATCACTACTTAAAAGATGCCTACTTTACTTTACTCTTATATGTTTAACGATCAGATCAGGAGCTACTGTATAAGTCATTGCCATCAGGTGTCTACCTCTGTGACATATGTATATTCAAGGAAACGATGGCAACCATCCTTTTGTCTGCATTTGAGAATTATCTCTATGTCATTTTAATTAGTAATATCTTTCATAAGTGTGTTGTGAAGACTGTTAAATTTTTCCTTTCTTTTATACAAAGACATGACTTTAGTTCAACAACTGTCAGAAACCTACAGTCGTTACAAAGTTGTTGCTTTCTATTATGTTACAAGTTAATAATGATTATCGATAAAACCAACCTACAATACAAACCAAGATCTCTAAACTTCTTACTATTGATATCCAACTATCTACAATACTAACTTGTTCGCAAAGTATCGTAAATTAATTAGATTTAAAAGTTCAGACTATTAGATGCTAACTCAGTGATCTGTACGTTTAATGTTTACCACATTGATCAAATGATTCTTAGTTTGATTCTAAGTTAAATAATGCAGTCTCCTTCTAAGATAAAAACATCTGTCTGTACTAATCGTATTAATTGATAAAAATAGATTATAACCTAATTCAATTAAGAGTTCACTGATATTGAATATGTTGAATAGTGGAATATGAAGTTGTTTTATAGGTTTTTTCTTGGAATATATTTCACTAAAGATGGTTTCATTCATGTATGTTATTAAATATACCATTATATACCATAGATGGATGCTATTTGATAAATAAATCAAACATAACAAACACTGGACGGTGTCATACAGGTATCTACTAAGTCACAACAATATTTATAGACTTTGAAGATTTATAGGAAGTATGAAAACGTTAAGTTAATGAATTGTGGTATGATAATTTGATATATTGACTTCATTCATTGTTATCAATAAGTTATTACTTCATTTTTCACTTGATTGCTTTAGATAGGTTAGACTTCAATGGATCTATTAGAAATATTTCAATATCTAAACAAAGACTAGTCTGTTTCTCATTAAAATGATTTATTGTTGAATCTATGACAATGTATTATGCCTTCACATTGATTACATAACACTTTCCACTATCTTACCCATCCTTCTCTCCGTCCCCTTCTTCATAAATAACATAAAAATCACTGATTAGAAAGGATTATTGTTTTTTTTTTCAAGTTTATATTTTTACCAATTTCTGTCATATTACAAACTAACTACTGGACAGTTTGATTTATGTACTTTATCTAATGAATGAAATACATTAGTAATTGAATAATAGAAATATGTAATTGAAAGTTTGAAAATGATATTTACGGTGAATCCAATGATAGATGAAATTTGTTTCAAACAATCTGTTATATTTCAGTATATTTTTTTATGAAATGCACTATTTGAGCTGGATTGTGAACTGGGAAGTAGGATTTAGGATGCTCTTTTTGTGTTTTATGGGAGTTGTCAGTTGGATGCACTCACCGAAAATACTGTTCTGTTTCACTTCATGATAAATCAACGGGAAGCTTCAAATACATTTTAATTATGAAATGTACGATGTAAATTACGTTCTACTGGAAACTTTTCAATTAAATGTATTCATCAATTCTTAATGTTCATACTGCTCCGCTACGTCGGATGTAGGGTAGTTATCTGTTAATGTTAGTGGATAAAGTCACGTAAGTATATCGAGAATGAACTGGAGTTAGAAATATCAACCACTGGATAAGGACTAGTATCCCAGCCTATCAGTTTGGTGGTCTAACGACTAGAGGCTCGCTATGGAATCTGACTCTTCTGAACTCAGTTTCAAAGTGGCGTTGTGGATGCCAACTTCAAATTAGTTTTATACTACATCGAAACAGTTGTCTAGTAATAGTTCCTGGTTTTTGAAAGTTTTCCAAGACATGTCAATTCACGATAACACATTTAAAAAAAAAAACCAAAGTACTTCAATCAATGGTTTATCTTTCTCTTTATTTATCCATTAAGATTTGTTTACTGTAAAACATGTTTATGTTTATGAATATATCCATTATAGGGTAGTATAAGTTACTCTTTCTAAAAAAAACAACAACCAGGAATCGAACAAACAGGAAAACTTATGACATGTCATAGAAATCAAATGAGAAGTTTGTTCATGTGACTAACAAATTCAAAGGATTCAAATGATAATAAGTTGGTAAAATTCTTTTCTACTTTTATTCATTAATTACTATGAGTTACAATTGGTGGGGGGGGGTTGTGAAGATATCAGAATTGACAATTACTATGAGTCTTTATGTTCAAATTGTTTGCTGATAATAAAAGAAACCAATTATTATTAATTTCATAAAAAAAGTAACAGATTAAAAGTAATTTAAGTAGTATACAAATAGTGATTTCATAGATTTTTGTGACATTTATAGTCATATTTATTGCACATTATGTATATTATGATTGTGGACATGGTTTTATAACATACATTATTAGTTTAAAGTACCCATCTGAATGGTAGATCATGATAACTGAAAATTATAAAAAGATCAATTAGTATAACTTTATCTAATTATGTTCACAAACTTTTATTGTATAACCAAATTAGGGAGCTGTGACTAATGACTTGGAACTATATCAATCAATCAATGTCTGTTACTTCATGTGGAGCATAAGCTGCCCACTAGCAGTCTCCAATCAACTCTGTCCTGGGCTTTCCTTTCCAGCTCTAACCAACCGCTCTTCATTTTTTTCATGTCTGTCTCCAAGTTCCATAAGAATGTGTTCCTAAGTCTTCCACTTTTCCTTTGGTCATCCGGATTCCAAGTAAGTGCTTGTCTCGTGATGTAGCTTGGTGGTTTCCTCAATATGTGTCCTATCCGCCTCCAGTATCTTCTCCTGATTTCTCTCTAGGCCGGAAGTTGATTTGTCCTCTGCCACAGTCAGTTGTTACTGATGATATCTGGTCAACAGATCAGAAGTGTCTTATGAAGACAGTTGTTTGTAAATATTTGTATTTTTTGAATGCTGTTTTCATTAGTTCTCCATGTTTCATCTCCATACAATAGAACTGTCTTCATATTTGTATTGAAAATTGTGACTTCAATGTTGGCTGACAGCCGGTTTGAGTTTCAGATGTTTTTCAATTGTAGAAATGTTGTCCTTGCCTTGCCTATCCATGTCTTCACATCTGCCACAGATCAGACCCTCCTTGTTATCGATGCCACTGCCCAAGTATATAAAGGTTTTTACGTCTTTCGGAATTTTTCAGTCAGGTGATATTGAGTTAGTCTTTGTTGTTTTACATCTAAGAATCTTGCTTGTCTCTTTGTGTATGTTTAGGCCTACTGCTGGCTGCCGAAACTGCTGCTGAACCGTCTGTCTCCGTCTGCGTTTGTTGCTGTATGTGTGATAGGAGAGGTAGGTCATCTGCAAAGTTCAAATCGTCTAGTTGCATCGATGTTGTCCACTGTATTCTGTGCTTCCCTTGAGATGTTGCAGTCCTCAAGATTCAGTCAACCACCAACAGAAAGAGGAAGGGTGAGAATATGCAGCCTTGTCTGACACCAGTTTTTACTTCGAATGAATCTGTGAGCTGCCGTCCATGCACGACTTTGCAAAGTAGTCCATCATTAAAATTCCGTATGATGTTGACTATCTTTTTGGGTACATTATAGTGTCAAAGAAGGATCCATAATACTTGCTTGTCAGTGTTGTCAAATATTTTCTCATGGTCAAGGAAATTAAAGTAAATTGCTGAGTTCCATTCAACTGACTGTTTAACAACGATCCGTAGAGAAGTGATTAGGTCGACATACGATAGGTCTTTATGCAACCCGGCCTGTTGATCTCGAAGATGAGCGTCGACTAGATCTTTCATTCGGTTCAACAACACTCTAATAAAATCTTTTCCTGGTACGGAAAGTAAAGTGATACCTCTTTAGTTCCCGCATCTGCTATGATCTTCCTTTTTTGATATCTTGATGAGGTACCCTTCTTGGTACTTGTTCTTCCTGAAAAGAATATGGCGCATCTTTGCATTGAGTTACCAACCCTATCCTGTGACAAACGACCTTGCTAAAAAACGCCAACTCAAGAAACTATATTAGTATTGCGGTATTTATTCCCCAATGGCATTGGTGGCCTCGTAAACTAACTGAAGTTTAGAATGTAAACAATCATTAAATGTGATAGAGTCTCAGTAATTTTTTACCTTAGGTCAAACCATGATGAACAACATATGCAATTTAAGATATTTCATATATAATCCTTCTGCCAATGCCTTATAATTAATTGAATTACTTTTGATTTATACTTTGATTTAATTATTCTCTCAGCCTAATGGTTTAACTGTAAATTCTTCGTCTTCATTATGAACAATATCATCAGGGGTCACTTTACATAGAATCAAACTGTTTATTTATTCTACAAGCGCATAATCGGCCCAGTTTAGTAACTTCCTCAATGACTAGTTATTTTCTGAGGCATTGCCAGTTTCGTTTGTTCTCAGTACTTTTAGTGATTGCCTTGTTCGGTTGACCTTTTCCCAACTGAATGGTAAATAAAGTCTTATGTTAACATACCTGTTGGCTAGAGATTGATTTAACTGTCACACTTCTAAATGTTTTCCAACATTCGTCAAATTGTCCTCATTCAGATATTGGTATTGTATGTGTACAATAATTAGCTAAGGTTATTCACAAAGTTTTCAGTACTCAATAAGTTTGACATATCCCTGAAACATCGATCGTTTTTCAGTTCATTTAGTATATGATTCCTGCATAATGACGAGTAACTTTCATTGAAAACCTTATTTCAAGAGTTCCTAGTTATCGTTAGCTGTCTAAAATGTATATATCATTGTCACGCAGCTTCATATAAGGAAAGATAAACAATTATATATTGAAAGAATCAAGCAGTTATTTGCCATAACATAGAACTCTCAGTGGCAGTGTGTATCGGCAACCTCCATAGAGGTTGAATATATGAAAAGTGTATAATTATTAAACCACTGAATGTAACCCCTTGTCAAGTTGTTAGATAGTCTAGAATAATATCTTGAATATGACTTCAGATGTATACTTCTAAGCATTCCCATACTAAAAAGGAAACATCTATTCATTAGTTTCTGGTTTCTAAGTAGATTCTTCTTGATAAACTTCAGATTAAAAAAACATCTTGACACCACTTGCTTATAACAAAATGAGTTAACTTAACTTATATATGTCAAAATATTCAATGAGATTTTCTTAACGCCAGAAGAAATACTTCACTTCTCTGAAATACACCTTTTTATTAATAACATTTGTTACTTTATAATATGAAGTTTGTAAATTATGCCTGTAACATTAACTAAACAAACCAGATGGAGTTTATTAAGTCTGATAAAAACAATCCATGATTAATCAATTTACTTTTATTATTATTTTTTCATTACATTTATTAATACATAAATTATGCAATCATATCTGTAACCTCTTAGTGTCGGTTAACATATATGTAAACACTAACCGTTATAACATCTGATTCTAAACAGAAAGGAGTAAAGTAAAGTATAATTCATGTAGACTACTTGTAAGTTAGATAGATACTAAACATTTATTTTAATATTTTTCATGTATCTGTACTCATAAATTAGCTTTAATTATACGGTATGTTGTTAAGCTATTCGAATGTATTTGTAGCCCAAAGTGTTTGAAACCTGGTTTAAGAGGGTTGGGATTGAATTATTTGATTAATGAATAGGCCTTGTCTATAAATATGCATAGTGAAAAGGTAATTTCAAGGTAATCATTATTATCCCAAATCTCTTAAAATAGATGAGTTGTGTAAAACAGTGAAATATAAGATACATCCTATTCATGATTTGTTAGGTGGGTAAGTGCTAAGTTGACATTATTTGACAAGTGAATCGAAATGAACTGGGTTCGAGTAGTGGTATGAACACAGACAACTGTTTATGTTTATTAGTTGCGATAAGATTGTTTACCTACTATTCTGTAGCAACCTAATGAAAAACAGGTTATCGACTGCCAAACGCAATAGGCAGAACAGAGTAATTGTAAACCAGACGTTTAACAGCTAAACTAATACAGTGATGACGGCATAGATAGCCCAGATAGGAATAAACAGAACTATCGCTTATTATGAATAAGTCGATTCCATCTATAACACTACCACTAGTACTCACATAACTGTTCAGATACAAAAACTGAAATTACTTTTAACGATTCACCATAAAAGGTGAGAGTACAAAAAGACTCTCTCTAGTATTTCAAAAGTAATTTGCATTTACAACGTGCAGAATACATGTCATACTTATGAGTACTAAGTGATTGAGTCCACTTTAATGGCTTGTTTGGTGTCGCATAGTAATAAATATCATCCGTATACTTGAGTTCTTTAGGTGACAGCTCATCACCTTCACTTGGTACCTTCTTCAGAGTTTTTTTCAGGATGCCATCGATAAAACTGAAGTAAAATGATGAGAATGGGTCACGTTGACTAATACCACTGATGAAATACAGACAGGTTACTGTGTACCCTCGCTCTGTCTGTGATGTCTGAGCACGAAACCTTTAAGATGTTAAAAGACACCATAAGCAAACTCGTCTTCAGCTAACTATCTCAAAATACAGCTCTTTCCAAATAGTCAAAGTGCCGTAATATAAAGTAACAACGATTGTTAGCCTGCAATAGATATGATGATGTCCTAATAAGAGGGGGATGAGAATGTGACTAACACCACGACTATCGGATCGAAAACCAAACTATTCCTCTAGAGTCAATCTTTCATAACTTTTGTACTACTCACTTAGATGAGTTATGTTTTACATACTTAATAACCAATCTAAACATAAGTTTTCTATATGTAAGAGTATGAATTTTTGGCTACGACAAATTAGTATGGAAATATATGCCACTCTATCTCAGAGTCGTAAATGACACATGACTACAGTATCACTAACAAACTGTAACTTTAAACTGTCGATAAATAGTTTTACAAACGTCATGTTAATTAGACTAATTTTAAAATTATCTAATGATGATCATGTAATGTTAGTAGCCAACTGATATTACAAATGTAAGTAGTTTTTGAATGCCAACTCATTGATCTAACTGTGTGATCTGAAGGCTCAGGAAGGACTACGAATGCAAACGAAATAGTACTAAATTGATATGAAACAGTTTTTCATTGCTTTTTCATTTTCACTGACTGTATAGCTAACGTCGATCTGCAGTGTTAAATCACATGCTTATCACTCTCTACATTGTCCTATAATATCAAAACATTAGGTGAAATTAATTTGCCTACTTTATCTCCAGTTGACTATTATTAAAATAAACACGTCGTCAATGTAAACATATCAGTATTCCAAAGCAAAACCCTTCAACACTCACCTGTGGACATTTTTTTCGCTGCCTGTCGAAAAGATTATGTAAGTCTATCAATCGCCCTATTCTCAAACACCTTATAATTCCTGGTCATCCATTCAAAATTATCTATATATAGTGTCAAGCGAATCGTCATAAAATGAGTGTAGAAGAGATATTTGTGGATTGTAAAGGCAATATAGTTGATAAACTTCAACTTTCGCTATAAATATAACTTGACAAATATCACACTGGTCACTATTTAGTGATTAGTCGATATAAATATCTTAGTCTTATATGTGATCAGTGATGACTTAAATAAATCATTTGGGGTAGTAGCAGACACTGGGATTGGTTCACGCGGGATTAAGTCCTTCATGGAGCATCAACTGATGATCATATGTACACCTTGTTGATAAGTGCCAAATTGCACAAAATCCGTGTGAAGCAAGATTTCCTACTGACTAGCCACAAACTAATATCGATTAGTAAATAAAATTAATCGTTTCAAGATCATGTGATACAAATAAAATGTACATTTTAACTGAAAACTGAGTGAACACTAACTCCTGAGAAAAATGTCAAGGATTAGTGTGGATACACTAGACTCCAACAAAGTTACACTGTGCATTTTGGTAATTTTACGTTGAAAGAATTACTACAACCTGTCAGAGAAGAGAATCTTTTACCAGTACAACAAATATAAGGAGTGAACTCGAAATGTGAGAAGGCATGGTTCGTGCGATAATCATATAGTTTCCTTATCATCCTCTTAAATATATTCTTATCGAGTAAGATTGCATCATAATTATAGCACACCTTAAAGAAGCCGAAAACCCTAGCTACTACAATTGAGGTGGGCTAGGTTACGGAGTTATAGAATGATGTGATTTTAGCATACATTCACGTAAGTTAGGCAGCTGTCTTATCTCAATCGTAAAGAGTAGAGTTAGACTATTTTATTAATGTTAGTTCAGAACCTACAGGTGTACCATAAGTATGCCTACAAGAAAATGGTAGCTTCAAGAGACCACTATATACTGATTCGACGAAAAATTAGGGATGGTGATAACTTACATAAAGCGCACCTTAGATATGTATTAGGTTTCAGGTTTAAGTCTTAGGCTACTGACTGGAGATTTGTTTAGAATTCCATCTTAGATTTTACTATTTAAGGATAGATTATGCCTATGAGTGCATTTTAGGATTAGCGTAACATTGTAACTAAATCTTATGTTTACAGTTAGTTTACAATTAGAATTTCTTTTTTGAAGATTTAAAACAATGCTATACGTATTCAGCTATGATGTTTCTACGCTTTCCGAATAAACCCTCTTTCCTATCATGAAAGATCTCCATAAAGAGACCTTATACACTAAGTTATATCTTAAACCTAACACTACTGATAACATGAAGTTAAAATTCACTTCACAACCAACCATTTTCACACACTTGCTTGTTGTTGATTGGTTAAAATCGACTCATTGTTATAGCCAAGGTTGCCCAATTTCAGGTCTTCTATCTATATTCATTCTATCAAAACTTCTTTTACACACACATTCATATGATACTTTAGATTTGATTTGTTTTTTTTCTTTTGTATATGATGAAGTATATGCTTTGTTTTTATTTTATTCACTATTATAATGAACTGGATTGTGTTTTTTGTTTTTCATTGATAATAAAATTCAAGAAGTGAACATCACCTGACCTTTTCAATAGATCAATGAAATTTGGTTTCTCAAGGTCAATTGGGATGTGCTTTTTGTTTAGGAATTCATTTTATCCTGTTTTTTTTTTTACTTTTATTTAATTAACATAAACATAGAAATGATCTTATCAATACAGTAAAATAGTTGTGCATGTTTAAAGTGTATAACCTCGAATCCTGTCTTGATTGTATTGTATACATACACTGGTTACATTAATGCATGTATGTAAGAGAGTGTAATACATTCATAGGAGACGAATGAATTATTTCTATTTTAAATAGTTTATTGTTTTAATATCAAACTGTAGTCATAGTGTCAAATAGGTAATAATTTAAATCAATAAATTAAAACTAGAATTAGGTCAATGATTTTCATCAGAATTCTGTTAGTATGAGGTAATAATAACAAATACAGTGAAATAAGTTAAGAAGGCATAATGGATATTTATTAAATGGGGTTATCGGCAATTGTATTACCTAAGTATATGTTGTATTGTCAAGTAGATTCTGTAATTTGGTCATTGAAATTTGTATGTGAAGTTCTCTAGCCTCCTTCAAAAAGCTAAGCACTTAGATATAGTAATTATAGCAGGGGATTTTAATGCCTCAAGTGGGTAGGCGAAATCGTTCTGAAAAATACTTAGGTGGGTCACTCGGCATCCCAGCTCAGTGAACAGATAACGGAAATAATCTGATGCACTTATGTTCAGACTACTGTCTACATTTAACTGGCACAAACTTTAAGGATAATGAAAGACATTGTTTAGTGTGGCGACCTCCAACATCTACACAACGATGGATGCAAATCAACCTCATTGGCATCAGTTACGTTTGAGAAGCTGTATGCAGGACAATGGCTCATTCTGGGGCACTGTTTAGATTCTGACCATGCACTAATTGTGTGTACGTATTTCTATGCGTTTTGCTGGTCACAGAAAGGTCACATCAGGCGAACCCCTTATATATAAATTGGAAACTGAAAATGCCAGGATTGCATTTAGAAATGGTTTGGCTAATCATTTAGTTACCCACAACCAACAAATTCATGTCCAGACCGCTGGGAACGATTTTAAACCAGGTATAAACGCAGTAGCATTATCTGTATCTAACTTTAATCCAGAGGTTATGAAAGAACACTGGATATCCGGAACTTCTAGTAAACTTATGGAAGCCCGAAAACATTCCAACAAGCTCGGACAATGATGAAAAGCGACGACAATTGAAACATAGACTGACAATGAGTTTGGGTAAGGATAAGGAACAGTGGTGGGGAACAAAAGCAAAAACGATGGAAGTATTGAAGGTGGCAGGCAATAGTAGACAGCTGTTTCGACTTATCAAGGAAATCGGTATTAAGAAATCGGCGGTTAATGAAATTATCTCGAAAAAGATGGGTCTATGATTCACTCTCAATCTAGAAGATTAGATCGATAGGCAGAACACTTTCAGGAACAGTTCAACTGGCCCCCCAGCCACTCTTAGCTTACCTACTGTCCCCAAGCTACCTGAATGGAAAACTGACACAGGTTCCCCAACTCTCAGTGAGATTGAAAAGGCTATAAGTAACTTGCAGCGAAGGAAAGCGACAGGACCTTATTGGTTGTCTACCGACATCTTCAAGAATGGTGGTCCAGTTTTAGTTGGCAGGTTGGCTGATATGTTAGCTGACTTCTAGGAACAGAATATCATCCCATCTGACTGGTCTCGTTTGCTGATCGTTCCAATTTTCGAAAAGGGACAGAAATCCTCTTGTGATAACCACAGAGGTATCAGTTTGATCAATATAATATCTCAAATATTATCGTCTATAATCATTTGGCGTTTATTCAACACTAAAGAACAGCAGACTCGGGAAAACCAGGCTACATTTTAGACCTGCACGTGGTTGCATTGATAAAATATTCACCCTGCGCCAGATTCGCGAACATAGATATATGTACCAACGTCTGACTAGAGTTGCATTTCTTGACTTGAAAGCAGCTTCCGACTCCGTAGACCGTGAAATCTTGCGGCAGTGTTTGTCTTTAATAAGTGTACCTCAAAGGTACATAAATTTTATAAAGACTGTCTACTCGGTCACAACCGGTCGAGTCAGAGAATATGGTGAATTGTCACGAGAAATTTCACCCTGAAGCGGGGTTCGTCAGGGTTGCCCCTTATCCCCTTTTTTGTTTAATTTCGTCATTGATGTACTCTTAGGAGTTTCACTCACTTCTTTTAACTCCTGAGGAATTAATCTCCTTCCAGCAGGGTCTCTCATCGACTTAGAATACGCAGACGATATAGTCCTATTCAATGAATACGCTAACAATATGCAGTCTCCTGATCACCTTGAGTAACAATGCAAGCATATTCGGGATGCACTTCTCCCCTTATAAATGCAAAATGTTACTCCAGGACTAACCTGCTTCTTTACCTAGATTAGTTACTGGGAGCTAAGTAATTGAATGCGTTGACCGCTTCACTTATCTCGGAAGTTTCATCACCACTGGTGGTCGGTGTCTGATAAAATCTCAAAACGGATTTAGAAAGCCCGATTAGCATTTACTAATTTATGTCACTTGTGACGCAGGCGAGATATCCGTCTCTCAACGAATGGCTGGGTGTACCGCGCGGCAGTCCGTGCCATTTTAACTTTTGGCTGGAAAACGTGGACGATAAAAATCCAAGATATGCGTCGACTTAAAGTATTTGACCATAGAAATCTTCGTAGCATCGCTTGGATATAATGGAACAGTTGAATAAGTAATATTGAGGTTAGACAAAAGGTTCTTGGGAAAAATGGCAAATCAGTCGAGGAGGTCATTAATCTTCATTGACTGTGATGTCTGAGACATGTGTTGCTCATGTACGACCACCATCTGCCTCGTCGCGCGATGTTGGCTAGGGTTAAAGTAGGATGGAAGAAGGGTAGGGGCGGCTAAACCAAAACATGGCATCAGTCCATGAAGTCTATGGCTGTTGGTCTAAGCCATATTGGTAAATGCAGATTACCTGGTTGGGGTCGGGGTGATAGTCACAATAAATGGTTGAAGACACTGGGTGACATGGCTCAGAATCGATCACAGTGGCTCAAGTGTGTTCACTCTTTAATTTCATCTAGATCTTAAATTCTATTATTCTTTTCTATACACCTTTACTTTACTCTCCCATCTTGTATCCTGTTGTTATGTTACCTCTGGAATCTCGTAGTCCTAATGTGGTGTGGCAACTTGAACCTTGATAGATAGATAGATAGATAGATAGATAGATAGATAGATAGATAGATAGATAGATAGATAGATCAGGAATAGATGAGTGATGGATATATAGATATAACTTTTAATTAATGTCGTACTAAGTTGAAATACTTCCTGGTTTTCAATCTTCCTTTAGTTAATGTGAATACGTGATACAACACCGAAAAATTTAACAATCTACACAAATTCATGTACTTAAAATTACCGTTTAAATAGTTAAGTGACTTATAGTGATTTATTTAACTTATTGATAATTAAATTTAATGAATAACATTTAAAACTACAGAACATCTGACATTTATTTAGTATTAGTTTAAGATTATAAACATCCCACAGTACATAGAATTCTATATTGAGGCGAAATTGGGACATGTTAAAGTATCCAAACTTAATGGTCTATATTTCCGAATTCATAATAATCAGCTACCGTCTACGAAAGACATTGATCATCTCTATTTCATGCTAAATATAGGTGAACCCGATTAGTCAAGCCATGTCCCTAGAACTCTGAGAATTATCTGTAGACGTTGGGTAATAGTACGTGTATAGACAGTTAAAACATGTCTAATATTCGTCCTATGTTGTTATATAAACTAGATATCTGCTGTCCACTGTAAATAGCCGACGCTACAAATAACAAACTGAATACAGTTTATTTGTTACTTCTGAAATAATGCCTTAATGTTTACAGTGTCCTCCTTTGGTTATTTTATCTTTGATTTAATGAGTAGTTCCTAAACAGTATAGTATAATTTTCATTAAATATTTCATTTAAAGTAGTGAGAGTTATCCACAACGATCTACCATGAACATATCCACGGTATCTTAAGCTGACATTTCAGATGAAAAATACAAATATTAGTGTAAATATTGGTATAACACAAGTAGTGAACATCAAACAAGTAATGGATAATTTCAATCAATTTATAAACTTGAAATCAATACACCAAACTGTTCTACATTGTAAACATATTTAAATATCCAATGGATTGCTGAACATTCAGAATGATCTGTCTACTTCTGTTTTACTCTTTTAGATAGCATCATGAGGGGAAATATAACTAAGGTAGGGCTTTATCTTCTTTTGGTGAATATGATTCTTCCTTCTCTAAATAGTTATGACGTCAATCAATAAGTATACATTACCTCATTTTAATAGGATATAACATTGAAACTGTTTGATGATGTATACACGTATATATCTATCTACATATGAATCAGTGGTCATATATATACAAATGATTGTTGATCGAAAAACATTGGAAAAACTTGAAGGATAATACTGGAACAGTTGTTCTATATTTGTCAGTTTTTACTAGGCTTTCAGATAAAAATTATCGACACAAACAATTTAGAAAAATTAATATTATATTTGTATAGGATAGATATTTGGGGCATATAGATATACATATTCTAAGGATTTGTATCTTCTCGTTGTTGATGTTATGATATAAAATTTATTAACCTCTGTTGTTATATGTACATCTTCAGTGGATTGCCTGAATATAGTGTTTTATTACAAGTATGCACACTAAAATCGCGATGTAGTAAGTACATCCACTTGACGAGTCCTGAATAGGACAAAATGTACGCTTTCATTCTTTTGTCAGTCACAATCCAACTTTATCAACCTTTAAATATGTTCATTTTATGTATATGTGAATAACCTATTAAAAAGTGAAAATTATTTAACTACTGAAATAATGGATTGAAACATATTTTGAATAGGGTACCAAAGTGTCAGGATGAATTCAAATAGGTTCTTTTAGTTTTTATCAATTTGTGTCACTTGCAGGATATGCCAGGTGTCTATCTATTAACTATAAAGCAAGTATACTATGCAGGAATTCGCTTTATTTTATTATATAGCTGTAACACTTGAACTTTAAAACTAGTGGGCATTCGTAAGTTAGTAGCATTTGATTATAATTTTCTGTATAGTGTCTCCGTCATGTGACGAAATCACAGGATGAGTTATGTTAACGTTTGACTTAGGGTACAAAGAGAAGATGGAACATAGGTTGGTGAGGTTGTGAACTTACACCGACCACTGTATGTTGCCTGTGGTAAAGTAAACTAGAAGAAAGTATAGGATTAGTTTATGAAGTCTTTTTCTATAGCTTAAGCTACATTCGTAAGTAAAGTATACTTAACTGATGCATACTCCCTAATTGTGATTACTAGTTTGAGACATTTGATGACATAATACAGAATCAATCATCATAACGTAGAAAAATCCATTCTTTATCTTCTGTTAGATGGTGGGATTTAGAATAATTTTGTACCTCTTATTCCGTTTATGTGTGCTTTCTACCAGTAGTTAACTTTTTTCTGTGCTGATGAAGTGTGAAGAATTGAATCGACGCACATATGTCAAGTTCTACAATACACTACTTATGATAGACTGATTATAATTGGTAGTAAGCTGTCAGAGAACCAAATAAGTAATGTGGAACTCTACAACAGTATTCACACACGACTCCTAAAAAAAATCAAAATGGTGATATTCTGAGCTTAAAGTCAATGTGCAAAAACACAGTGAAGAAACTTATACAACTAGCAATTACCCATTTCAATAAAGTTTATACTTTACATTTATAATGTTTAATCTCTTGACAGTTTTATTGCTCAGACTTTCTATGTATCAATATCAAAGGTTTGATTTGATAATATCAAGACAAATTGAAAATTAGGTAGATTCATTTTTCAGTGATTGATGTATTAGTTATTTCTGATCATTAGTGTTGCAAAGATCTGTGTTAGTGTTGGAATAAGGCTGCCTCCATCATGAAGTGTAACCATGTTACTCTCTGTATGGTGGTTGGTCAGTGATCATGTTTTATAGCCGAACCTTCTGGAATCACATACTACATAGTAGTTAACTGCTTTGTCCTAAAGTAGGACTCTTCGGCTGTGAGTATGAAAGATGAAATAGTTCTTCAATCTCCTTTTGATATCAATAATGCCTCAACCATATATTACGTTTCTTGAAATTAGTGTATAAATTAATGCAATCTAGTGAGCATGACAAAATAGTAACAGACATTATGTTTTTCTGTCTAACAACTGGAAGTATAGTACATGAAGCACTTTTTTACTCCTACAATACAACCACGCCTATTTCATCGGCTGGCCTATAGGATTGATTCCATTTTTATAATATTCTTTGTAACCGGCTTCTATAAATTGATAGAATGACTGAAAACGAATGTTACTTGGTTTTCAGGGATTCACTGAGCAAGACTAGACTATAACGAAATCTGTAGGGGTCAGTTTTAACTCTACACAGTCTACACAATGCCTAATTACTGTATAAATGATTGTTAGATTCAAACTTTGTAGGCGGTTTATAAACAAATTCATTTCAAGGTCCTACAATCAACCTTACTTATTTCCCGATCATGTCAGTTTCTATACAATCATATTTGTATCATCATTTAATGTCAATCGACTTTAATCACATAGTGCCTACTAATATGAAACACTGGTTAGCCTAATGTTTTCGATTGACTATGTCTAACTCCCTTAAGTCGATGCCGTATTAGTAGACGACTGGTGACTAAACTGCAATTTGATCAATATAAATTGACCAGTACTGCTAGGGACTAGACAAGTATTGGTCACTAATTAATGGTCAGTTAATATATATATATATATATATAAGTATTAGGGGAGGTCACTAATGGTTCAAATCACACATCGGTAATCATAGGAGGCTACAGAACAGTGTACCAAAAGTTCGAATCCCATACGGAACATAAATCAGTTAATAATAAACAACGTAATTCTATCACACGTTACTATGCTACATTAACATTACTGGATTTAAATAACAAAGTGGATACTAGAATATAATTCAAGAATAGAGGACGAAAAGTTATTTATGGAGGAATGGTGGAAATCAGAAAAAGACAAAAAGTGAATGCACCTGAACCACTGTGATTAATTTTGAGCATTGTCATCAAACGATGTTTCCAACCACTGAGAGTTGCCATCCCGCCGACTTCAGCCATATAATCTTCATCTATGAGCATAATTCAGACCAAAAGTCAATCATTTCAGAGAAAAACATCATGTTTCGGTTTAGCTTCTAGAAAGTATCTTCCATCCTACTTCGACAAGGCTTGACATCATGCATTGAAGAAGGTGGAGTACAAACTCTTTCAAAACTGTGGGTACATCGTGTTAACGAATCCCAAATAGTATGAAATGTAGATGAATAATAGCTTTTGTGCGATCGCTATCAACCACTTAACAATAACAGATGTAATTGCTTATTACATAATTTGCGTAACCAATTAGTGTACCAGTAGTTCTGTTTGTCTATTTCTTGAATGTATAAAGCGTGATACTATGTGAGAATGGTCAGTAAGACCATTCCAATCAAGTTGGTAATATTATCAGCCATTTAACCTATCATACCAAGCAATTATACCTTAAATATATTAGTGTTTGAAAATATCATGATAGTAACTTCAATATCATTCCTTCAAATAATGAGTAGTATACTACGTAATATGATTAAATGAATAACCATTACTTGTATCTTAATTTTTTATAGGAAAATACATATATTGCCAGCTATTATCATGTGTTGATTTTAGTTAGACACCATTGGAAACCAGAGATCACTGGACTATAGCTGCTTAGCACCTATCCTGTTTAATCAGGATGGTACACAGGACTTATGAATCCCGTAGTTACCTTTTAATCATCAGATTTTAATTCAGTGGACATCCGACGGTAGAATTCATACAAAATTACATGATCTTGAAATGTGTCTTAAGATTATTAAGTATTTATCAGTGAAAGACCACAAATAATAGAATTTACTTCTAATCACTATATTATATTTATAAGTGATGGTTTAATAAATAATGAATGAGATTTTCAAGTGGGAAATGAATGAGTTGAATACCAACCGACAAACCCACTTAATGACTCAAATTGTCAAATGATAAATTGATATTAAAGCAAAGATGTTTTGTCATAAATGAAGGCCATCTACTCCGTATATTATTTCCTTGCCAGTGAATTCTTGCCTATCTTACCAGCAAATTACTGTTTATTCATAATTAATAGTGATATACAAGCTACAGATTTTGGATTTTCATCATACAACAATTAGTATAGTACTGACTTACTTAGGAAGTACAGAATATACGCACTTAACTTTAGGCCTCTTTTTTATGTAAGTGATAATGCGCTTCTATCCAACGTATAGTAAACAAATTGGGATTCGATCTCCTGATTTTGTCAGTTGGAAGTTAAATAACTTAATTCGTAAGTGACTAATTTGATAATGAATATCAACACAAATAGGAGGATATAATAAGTACTGTCCTAATAAACTGATAGGCAATCAGAAAGTCATTTCTAAAGACTAAGAAAGAGATATGTCTATCATATATGAGAAACAATCTAACAAAATTAAATACAAAGATCCTGAATCTTTTTAGAAATTTTCATCGCTGATAAACTGTCGTAATAACTTAATTACACCAACCTGCGATAAAATGTATGCCGCCCCTTCCCCATGACACAAACAAGAACGTAGATTATCAGAGAAGTAACATGTTATATCAGTACTAATATCATGGCGTATGGACAACCATGGATATAAATTCGATTGAATTAAAGAAATTCTATCAATATCCCAAAAATTTCTCTAAACATGACTTTTAAACTAACCACCGATCATATAATCAATAGTTAAAATGGTATAACAGTCAATAGAAATACATAAACAAAGACAAATCACTACATGTGGAATATTTAGTTGACGTGGTTTGTGGAGAATAGTATTAAGTTTAGTTGATTGAATTCCACAGAGAATGATGTTAGTTGAATATCAATGAAAACCAAGGAACACTGAATAGCTGTTTCGTCCTAGTATAAGACTCCTTAGCAGTGCGTACCGTAGATATAACCCCAAGAGCTTCAGATTGGCTAAAGCCTAATTCTCAAAACCATTGAGCCGGCATCAAATGGTAGAATTCCCACTTCCACCAATTTGTGGTATAGCACGACCAACATCGATTGTCATCGATGATAACTATCTTACTCCTTACAAGCCTGAACTTCACCAGTCATGACTTCTCACTAGAGTTATTTTATTTCTACATAAATTAAATAATAATGATGTATTTTACAGAATATTAACTGAAGCTTTAAACAACTAGTTCATCATGTTCATAGAATACTATATTAACAAAACACATTAGAACATAGTAATTATTATTCTTATTCAATTTTAAATACTTACCATGTTTTTTGAATGTTCTACGAAATTGTACACGTGAAAACATTATTTCAATTAAATTAATCCTTATTTAAAATATCCACATACACAGAAAATACACCACTGAATATCAATTACAATAATAGTTGTATTAGTATTAACAAAAGTATTTGTATTAGTAATAGAGGCCCAAGTAGTAGTGATAGTAGTAGTAGTAGTGGTAGTAGTAGTAGTAGTATGAATTATGAAAATTTTCTAAATAATTGTATTAATCTTTATAATACTTTAAAATTTATATATCCAATTAGACAATATAAGATATTCGTTATTATGTGAGAGACTAGATTGTACGTGTAATCCATTCATTTGAGTTCATTTCATTCCTGTTTCCTTAAATCAATAAACATAATGATAAGTGTTAACACTGAATCCACCTTTCAATCTGATTTTATCAACAAAATAGTATTCATTATTTTATTGTTGTTGTTGTTGAGTATCTTGTTTTCTCAATTTTTTTATCTTTTTTAAACTGTTCAATTTAGTTGCCAAGATTATTAGTTTCTTTTATTTCCTTTTTGATTTTTTTGATTTTGATACACGTTATATAAATAGTTAATTGAAATCACTTTGATACTGAGTATAGTAATTTATATAGACAATAGAATATATACTTTAGAAAGTGAAAAATATGAAATAAATATTTTTAAAATAAAAAAACAAATGTGAAAATTTATCTCTCTCCTTCCCCCCCCCCACTACTACCACCACCGCTTCCTTCCTCCATTCTCTCACTTTCTCTCCCACTCAGGGTAATTTTCATTCCTTTTGAAAATAGCATCAGAAGTTTTACACTTTCAGTTAAAACAAATGTCTATATGTACACATATATATGTACCTATATGGATATATATATATATATATATATATATATATATAATATGTATATAGATAGATAGATAGTTAGATTGTGAATAACTTTATTACTAAAGCAATTGATGTGATTCGTTCAATTGCATGGGTAATTGGTTTAGCAAAATGACAGTTTACCATCTTTATTCCCTTATTTCTTTTTTATCTATATATTGTAATGAAGCAATAATTCCATTTGTCCAATTCTACACATTTATATATGTCTATAAGTATCGAAGTGAATGTCTCTATCTATATGTTAGTATTCTTGTTACCATGTAAACAAATCATATCATTAATTGTTCTTCCTTCTTCTGGGGATTTCTTTCACTATTTATAACATTGAATATTGTGCTAAAATGGTCATATATGGAGTGTAATGTATGCACAATAACAGACTGAACATTCACTGCACACTTTTATAGGTAAATAGATTATCATTCGCATATATATATATATATATCGATCATTGTATCTATAATGGCTACAGCAGTAGCTATTTGTAAATCATATTTATATACTTTTATGTAAAATTCCACCATTGTAACTATGCGGGTGAATTGTTTTCTTTTGAACTGAAAGTAATAAACAATCTATATATGTAGTTATTTGCTGTTATTGTTGGTGAAATATCAATTTGGCAGACAATATGAGTGGAATACATGTCGAAATGTATATGTTGATGTAAATAGGAAATAAATGTAAATAAAAATTTTTTATCTTTCTTTTGAAAATAATAAAAACATCAACAATAATTTGGAATTGACAAGAGAAAAGTTGTTCCTTCAAGAGTTTTTTTGTTTTGTTTCAATCAGTTGATGTTAAATTTTATAAAGTGATTTGAAAGCAATCACCTTCTTAACTTACCATTCAATCAAATTGCATATAATAGGTTGATTAATTGATAGTCAGTAAAAAATTCTATTTGTGAACAATAACTTTAAGTGGATTGTAGCTGATAGAAAGGTGCGAGATGGTCGATCCTTTCAAAATTCAAAATATACTTATTGACAAGTACCAAATAGCAAATAACCATGATTAAATAAAGTTTCATGCAGTCTACCATCAATCGACTTGATACCAGTAACACAGTATACACGATATTAAGACATTTATATGTCATAATTAGTAGAATTTGTTATATTGGAACCTTTACTATTGAACTGTATTTATTGAACATATAGTAACTATATTATTTGCATTGCTTAAATTCTAAGCCTTTCATAGACTCATTAACTGTTATCATATCTAAGTTAGATTAACAACTATATTGAGGCAATCCGCTTAGGATGCATATATAGCAACAGAGACTGATCAACTTCAATCCATAGCAAGTCAACGGAAAGACACAAATTCATCCTAATATTATAATATCTATTTTACTTCCCGAGTTATTGTAATGTAATTATAACCTCATTATCCTGATATCTGTGCACGACTCCCTTAGTACAGTCTTTAATGTACTTCGTATTTTTCTTCACTGTTTTGTCTAGCATATGATGTCCAAAAACGATCGTTTTCATCTAGTAAGTGACATAGTCTTAACCCTCATTTGTTAGTGTTCGTTTCATCTATCCATACCTCCTGGGAGGCCTTGGTCGATTAAGTATAGTGCCAACCAGTCATTGTTTCCCAAGTCTATCAGATTATAACCGTCATCAAGTCCCATCAACATATCTTTCCAGGTAATTAAGAAGGTTATTTCGAAAGTCACTCATCAATAAACATGACTAGACAAACATAACATTGGTTATTACCCAGTGATCAATATTTATATATAAGCTGTTAAGAGAATAACACTACTAGGGACAGAAATTGGTTAGACAACTAATGGTAGATAGAAAGAACTAACTAAATGTGCATTTTTTATACCAAGAAGCTCGTCACTCACTCATTATTCCACCAGTCATCAAACCTACAACCCTTAGCCTACTTAATTAGCCCTTATTAAATTACATTTCAAACTCCAGTTATCTGTTGATATAGCACGATTATGATTCATTCCAGTTGTAGGATGGTTATAGTGTCTAGACATGATACATGCTAATATATATCTTTGTGAAGATAAGCAACAATAATAATGATAGTACTCACGTTATTCAATATCATATATTGGAGTACAGTAAGGAATTCACAATATAAAACATACAATATATGCAACATAATACTCGTTTCATAACTAGTTGATATAGGAATTATCGTAAGCATAGGTATAAATACGTTTCCAAAAAGTCAAGAAGTATTAATCATATTCGTCTATAAATGTTTACTAACCATCTTGTCCTAATCATATACCTTCAATATACATTCATTGAGTTAGAACTAGGTCTTGTTCCTTCAAAGAATAGAATTAAACGAGCTTTTATGTTGATTGTACAACTTATATTTCTCGGTAGTTAGATTTATGATAGACTGTAATCATTTGATTAAATTGAGTAAGTACATGCGGTTATTAGACATAATTTGTTACTCAGAAAAAACTAAAATCCTCGAAAGTTACAACAAAAAATGTCCATGTGAAAAAAAAAACCTTTATATTTCAATGATTAGAATTTGATATCAAGAATTAACTTGAGTTAGCTAAACATTGAAAACTTGCAATTTATACTCGACAGTTGTTTGGTGCTATAAAGGGATGCCCCAATAGGGTTCATCTTTGATTCTATCAGAGAATCAAGTCCATGTTCTGCATGTAATACGGCTTATCTGTTAGACCAGCTAACACACCGTTGTTTAACGGTGTCTCAGAAACATTTGATCAACTGCATCCATTATCATCATCTCCAAATCACCCAAACACAATAAAAATCAGCTCGTGACTTGGTTGAACTCCACTGGTAGAGTAAGGAGCAGTAACCCAAGATTGTAAGGGATTAGATCACGCACAAATGTTGTGAATTGATCAAAGTTTAAAATATCAACCGTTGGAAGTAGCCGGGTCATGAATCTAATCACTAAGCGTTTGCTGCAAAATATGTTTAGTTAATAGAAGAAATAGTTTTCGACTTACAATTTCATTTGAAAGACAAAAATAAATCATCTACATTGCACTTATAATATAGTCGATGTTTGAAGGTAGTCACTAGAACATCTTGATATCAAGACATACTAAATCATATATTGAGTCAATTCATTTCGAGAATATATCCCAATTCGATATGCAGTTCTAAAGAACTAGACAGATCTAACATTGATTACACTGATTGTATAAGTGCAAATATCTTAGCTTCACAGGAGGTCATTTACAGAATGAAAAGGTTGATGATAATTCATAAAACTGAAAGCAAGATGACGCTGATTCAAATCCTACAGGGAATATCATATTCGTCAACAATTTATATATAACTTACTAATAAACTGCCAGTCGATACAAGCTAATTTATTAAATTTGTTTCTAACTACCTCCAATCATTTAACATCAAAACTTAGTGCATGCCATAATTCAGACTTATGTCCATTTTCGAAAATTGATTGAAAGAATTCGATTAAGGCTAAGGACAGAACAAGTATTTTTGGAATTCAGTTGTGACTAAAAAGCGGAATCCAGGATATGCGTTTCGTCGTATTTTGTCAGCCACAACCCAACTCAAACAACACTTGTGTACTATCGCTATATTAAGGCAATCCGCTTAGGATGCACAATTAGTAAAAGACACTGATCAATTTTAGTTAATGACAAGTCAGTGGGAAGATCCAAAAGTATTCTAATTATAAGGATAGAATAGACATAACAATGCTTGCAATTCAGTATTTTGTCAATTTAATATCAAGGTTCAGAATGATTGATTACAAAAAGTTTTACACATCACTCAGAGCTGTAACCAATTTAGTGGCATTAAACAATGAAGAATTTTTATTAGGATGAATTTGTATATTCTCATTGATTTATTGAAGACTGAAGCTGGTCAGTCTCTGTTGCTACATGTGCATCCTGAATGGATTACCTCGATATAGCAATTATTCACAAGTATTATTTAAGTTGGATTGTGACTGGCAAGTGTGACTGTGTGGACACAGGAGTCTAGTGATAAACGCGATGGTGTTTGACACGAAACGGACTAAGTTCAAATCCCACTGTGAACATCAACATTCGGATGCCGATACATCCAGCCGACGATCCCAAATAGGACGAAACATGCGTCCTGGATTCCACTCGCCAGACGCAATCTAACTTGAAGAATTTTTAGTTATTATCTATCAGTAACTGTTTTCTCTCCTTTAATATAGATGATCTATTTGTAAAACATTCAAGAAAATATTATTTTATATGTTATTTTCACTTCTAAATCATTATTAGGAAATTGGATGTTTAACATTTAAACAATTGAATATGATTGGCGGTGAATAGTTGACAGCTATGAATATTTTCTTGACTAATAAAGACTTAATTCAGTACAATTTAAGTATGTGTATTACCATAATTTATATAATTAATCAGAGAATCAGTATATGTTTTAATTCCGAAGATGACATGTTGTAACCACTGATGACGACACTTCTTTCACTTGGACTATCGAACAGCGTCTTCCCTAACCCCTGCCTAGTTTGCGGAATACTTTTATTGTTGAATAATTACCAAAATGGGTAGAACAGAAGGTAGAAAGTATAATTGAAGCTTGAAGATGAATATTGGCTTGTGTAAAGAAAATGATCAATCTATACCTTAGTAGAGATATGAGTTAACTCATACGATCATGTCATGTCATTATAATAAAATGAAATTAGCATACAATTGCCAAACGATAATATGAAAGACTAAATATTAAAAATTTGATTTCAGAAGAAGGAATGAAAAGGTACATACGAAGAAATATCAGAAATTAAGATCTAATGTATGTACCTAAACGATTATGGTTGATTCTAAGTCATATCATCTAATATTTCCAAAATAACTGGAAATTTTTTTAAGTGTACAGTGTGGTAATCTGAATCTATCAACATAGAAAAAGTTCGTAGCCAATAAAAATATGAATTGATACCATACTTTTTAGTATGCACACACCTTGCTGTCTTCTGACTTACTTCAATGTTTTCCAGCAGTGTTCATCGTGATAGACAGTAGTTTAGTTCAATAACTTTATCACTTTATCAAGTAATTTTTATTCTTTGTGTTTAGTGATTACTTGTGATAATTCCAGACAGTCACATGATTCAAATGACAATCAGTCCTACTTGATGCACTAATTGACACTTATTGTGTATCGTTATTTATGTATGTTATTATTCGTGTGAATGTGTCCGTATCTGTGTTCACTTCTTCTTAAATTGTTCTGAAGCAAATTGGCTCTCGTATATTATTCGTCGATTCAATGGTTACTCCTTAAGTATATCTATATTCATGACATTAATATTTAAATATAATTATATATTTACTCCAGGAATGGATTTGGGATTACTTGTGATACTATTTCTAGTTCTCATAGTGTAATCTAATGACTGTGATTCTTAACTACTAAGTTCTAATAATAACAATTACTCTTGAGCTCCATGAAACGTTAGTAATAAACTAGGTAATAGTTCACTTACTATACTGTAAACATTATGTGTCGTTTTCTTAGATCTTTTTGTAAGTTTGTATCCTGAATGTTCCCATGATATTGTTTAGGATTCTAAAGAAATTTTTAAAGGTCTATATTAACGAATCATCGCAAAATCAAACTGAACTAGTTGCACACGTTTAATTTGTTTCAATGACAAAAATGTGAAATAGAAAATAATATTAAATGTATTACAATGGACTTGTATCTTCTCGTTGGTATGTTATGGATTGAAGCTGGTCAGTCTCTGTTACTATATGTGCATCCTTAGCAGACTGCCTCGATATAGTGATTAGTCACATGTATTATTTAAGTTGAATTGTGACTGGCAAGTGAAATGCAAGGATACGCTTTTCATCCTATTTTGAACTCGTCAGCTGGATGTACTTGCCAAATCCCGCTATGGACATCAACAATCAGATGTAAGTACATCCAATTGACGAGTCCCAAATAGAACGAAACATGTGTCCTGAAGTCCACTTGCCAGTAACAATCCAACTTAAATGATATTGAATATGCTTTTTGCTCTTTCCAACGATCTTATTTTCAAAAACTTCTTTGTTTTTTCGTTTTTCTAACTATGTAGATGTTTTAATTAAATGTGCAAATTCCATCATCATCATCAACATCATCATCATCATCAACATCATCTCTCTTAATCATGTGAGAAAGTCAATGTACATAACATGACAGTAATCATTTCATCTTTTTGTTAAGTGAATATTGTATGTAGTTCTCGTTATTCTTGATGTTATTATATGCAATACTTTATTCATGTGTCTATATGTATTTATATATAGTCATCATGTAATATCAACATTCTGTAGATTACAGGAACTTATGATTAATGACTGAAAATATATTTATGTGTACATCAATGGTATGGATTATGATTTAATTAAAGTAACTTTATTAGAATGATTGGTATTGTAATTACATAACCATACATTTTGAATATTGTAGATGAAAATACCTTTGGAGAAGAGGAAATGTTTTGAACTGCTACCACTGATCACTAATTTAGATTTCTAAACAAAAAAAGTTCATTGAAGCAATTCAAGTTTTACATTAAAACACAGAAGAAGTGAATGAGAATTGATTTTCTTCACTAAAAGTTAAATGTATACAGAATATTATGGTCATTGTAAGATGATCATTGTAATTTATCTAATCCAAGATTTAAAATTTATGTAGTTGACCAACAAGATAACGTCATTTCAAAGTATCTTGAAATAACACTGAATAAAATGACCAGATGGGATGTTTACAGATTTTTTGAGACACATAGAGATTTCTTCTGGATTTCTACAAATCATGTGTTGTTGGGGATATTAGATCCCCAAAACTCACTTGGCAAACCTGTTATTTTTGTGATTTTATTGTGTAAATTTAAATTTCCTGTTTTCGCGCCAACAAAGTTCCCTTCTCACCTTCAGTTCGTGTTTCCCACTTGGTAAGACACTAAATCTTATTGGTTCATTGTTTATTTTAGTACGTTATTCATGACATTCCAAGGACGCTCTCTATTTTTGTATATATACGCATGAGTTGTGTGTGTTGATGTCGTCTGACAGGCTGCATGTGGAATTAAATGCTTCTTGCTGTCTTTGGACTTCTTACTCTAGTTAGCTAGGCTGGGGCACTACGGATTAGCTTAGCTTCCTGTTATTGGGTCCGTAGATCATACGTTCGTTAGCAGGTACCGAGGTGTCACTTAAACTCGCGAATCCCTAGCATGTGTATATAATTAACTGTTAGTTATAACAAGTACTTTCTTTAATCACCTATCATGCGTCTGACTAAAATATTTGAAACTACAACACAGTTCTTACTATAAAAGCATTGTACTTGTGGGTATTTGCAAAATATGCATAAAATCTGCTTAAATAGTACCATTTATATTCGTCTGAAAAGACATTGTACTGAATTCAGTTCCAACGACATCTCTTCTGATTATCGATTACATTTCGTACTTGAATTTTACAGTATGTATGTATGTATGATCAACGTAGAACCTAGAACATGTTTGTATCGGCCCAAGTTGCCATACCCCTATGGCACAGCAAGATTAACATCACATTGGTAGAAGTATAAGTTACTTCGATGGTAATAATAATAAAAACGAAAAAGAGTGAATACATAGAATATGGTTAAAAGAGAAAGAAATGGAGCGTGGAAAGAAAGTTATGAAATAATTTCAAGCTCACGATTTAAGGAAGAACAGAGTGTGCAACTGTGACCGTTTCTGAGACATGTCACCCAACGTTTCCAGCCAATGGTTACGGTAATCGTGTGGACTACAACTAGGTAATCTGCATCTACATACATTACTCAAACTAGCAGTCAGTGACTTTATGGACTGATGCCATGTTTTGATTTGGCCACCTCTCTATCAGTCAACATCGCGCGTCGATACAGACGGTGGTTGGGCATACACAACACATGTCTCAACCACCTCAGTCGATTCACAACCTTATCTACTGACTTACCACTTTTCCCTAACATCCGTCGTCTAACCTTGTTATTATTTACTCGGTGATCCCAGCTAACGCTAGAGATGTTTCGAAGACATCGATGGTCAAAAACTAATGACCTTCGAGTATTGTCTACACTTAATCGCCACGTTTCACACCTATACAGTTGGACAGAGCAAACTGCTGAGCAATACATTTTTCCCTTCGTTGATAGACGAATATCTTAACTACGACATGGGTGACGTAAGTTGGCAAAAGCCAAACGAGCTTTCTGAATTAGTACCAAGATTTCGTCAGAGACCAACCCATTAAGGCTAATCAGACTTCCAAGATAAGTGAAGTAATCGACGTGCTCAACCACCTTTCTCCCTATCTTCAACTCAAGTGCTGGTGAAAACCAGTCCTGGAGCAATAGTTTTAATTTAGAGGGGGCGAAACGCATTCTGAACATGGTTGCATTGGATCTTATTGCTGTTAAATGATTCTGTATTTTATCAGCGTCTTTGCCAAACAGGACTATATCATCAGCATATTCTAAATCAATAAGTGGATCTCCTGGTAGGAGATCGACTCCCGAAAAGTCAGACGATAAGAATGTAATTTCAAATAGTAAATCAACTATGACATTAAATAAAAATAGTGATGGTGGACAGCCTAAATTGTTTCTCCACTGGACAAAAGATGAGTAGACGAAAAATATACAAACCACAATAATGGAGATGATACTTTTTAATTAGATTCTTGATAGATTGTAAACATTATATGAATATGTGTAAAATTATAATTTACTAACACTGAATGTTGTGAAGATTGTTAAGCTAATTATCCTGGACTATGCAACTATTATATATCAAGAGGCGGTAGCATGTTTTGTCCAAATGTGAGACATTTAAGTAGTGTCTAGTCATGTCCGCATCGCAGATCAATCATAAGTTCTCAATGATTCTTGAAAAACACTTAAGCGTCGGAATATTATGTCAGCACCAAATGGTTAAGAATCTTAGCTTCAGTCATCTATTGCCAATGTTGATATTTATTTTAAACGCGACACGACTAAACTCCGATGATTATTTTTCTTATCTCTAGAACCCCAAATAGTTAACTCCTGACTTATGTGATTAGTGGGTATACACTATCTGCCAGATACCATCAAAAACAATCTGTAGCAGAAAACACATCGGCTTCTAGCCGAAGAAGAAATTATGAAAAGACACTGGAGATGGATAAGATACATAGTGAAGAAATCATCAATTTTCGTCATAAGACAAGCACTATCTTGGAATTCTGTAAGTGGAAGGCCCAAGAACAGATTGCTTTGGAAATTGGGGACAGACATAAAGAGAATGAAGAGTACTTGGGAAGAAATGGAAAGGAGATTTGAAGACAGAGTTGGTCGAAGACTGTTTATCTGCGGTTTATGCTCCACATGGAGTAATAGGCATTGATTGATTTGATTGGGCATTTGCTGATCATTACTATTAGCTGTTGCATTTTACATCCTGATCTTCTAGTAATAAATACAGGTTTCGGAAAATGAATGTCCAGAAGTATGAGACGGCCATCAAAAATTAACATCCGGAATAGCGAAATTTCTTGTCTACTAATAATTTTGAACGACGTAAAAGTAACTACTTTGCTTTGAATAACGATTAAGTACCTGATGGGAAGGATTGTCAAAGCCTTTGACGGTTGTTAGTTGAAGAGTAATTGAAGGTTAGAAGAAACGAAGAGCTATCTCGTAGCTGTTTGAAACCAACCTTATTTCTGTGTTCATGTAGAATAAATAACAATTTTTCTGATAAATCTTATACCTATCGATTACCTGTTCGAATTTTAATAGTTGAGACCTACATCATTATGAAGTGGTTGTTATACTCACGATTAAATAATACAAGTTATTAGTTCAACTTTATGTGTAGTTGGAAGTGCTTACTGTAAAAGATTTGAGAACTCATCTAAAACACCTATTCAGTGCTCTGTAGTTTATATCAATGACATATTAATGTTTTAGGTACTTAGCATTTGTCAGGTTGGTGTCTCGCTAATGTGACGGTTGATGACTCACTATATATGTAACACTGTGTTTAACCTGAATGTGCGTTGTATACTGATGAAGTGTGTATACAAGGGCCTGTAAGAAAATATAGAACACAAAGAAATAAAACGGAAATATATGAACTCTATATATTTGCGAACACTCAATATAACATTTTTTATTTATCTGTCAACAAAGTAATGTTAAACTTGATACCTGGTGCGAATTGCCTGCTATCGGTCATTCTATTTAGTTTCTGTGATTATGTTACAAGTATACATTTCCATAATCCTACGTAATTGACACTTGGTTTAACGACATTAATAGTTAGATAGGTTACGAGTGTTTGGCTTCTTAACTAACTTCCATATTATTTTTTTACTTACCAAAACTGTATCATTGAAACAATAATCTATGTGTAGATGGAAGAAATAAGTAAAGAAACGTATCAAACAGATGAAACGACTAGAATGAAAAGTCGCGTTGTTAGGTT
The DNA here is from genome assembly GCA_025215515.1 of Schistosoma japonicum. Taxonomy (NCBI): domain Eukaryota; kingdom Metazoa; phylum Platyhelminthes; class Trematoda; order Strigeidida; family Schistosomatidae; genus Schistosoma; species Schistosoma japonicum. The sequence goes on from CM046063.1 coordinate 33,586,953, forward strand.
CCTACATTTCATCCAGGTCAATATGTTTATAATTTTTCTATCAAAGGCGTTATTAGAAGCCTTTTCGATTAACTTTAAATCTTATGAGTTTGAGGAAAATACGAGAAGAATGAATGCAGGGAAACCCGATTTGGAAATTTATACATAAATAGAGGAACTATTACCGTTGTTGAACGATGGTGTTGAGGAATTTACAATTATGCCACCATATTGTTGTTTTAAGTGCCTATACTGTAACGACACTTTGGAAGAAAAAAGTGTTTTTTTACGTAAACTTGAACCTATTGGAAATTTTTTAATGTCACAAACCACATAAAGGATATAGTTCTACTCGTGAATAGGAGATATGCTTCAACTTCAATTAAATTTAACTCTTGAAGTGAAAACTAATTCTGGATTCAGAAATCAGTGTATCGAAACCGATCTCCATCCTAGGGCATATTGGAAATCCACAATTCTCATTTATGTATTTATAAATTCAAATGAAACTATGAAGCTAGTTACATTGGGTGAACTATAAGATAGATCCACCACACTATTCCTAAAATCCATCCAAATTGGTTATGTAGAAGATAATCGTGACTAATAAAAACATCTATGAAATTCACATCTAAGTGGTATGTGAACCTAAATGGATGTAAAAATGACCTTTAAAATCAATCCCCCACCACCATTACTGAACTTGTTACACAGCTTACGCGCATATCTTGTACACACGGTATAAGTCAACAGAATCCATCAGTTCAAACCAGCGTATTTCTAAGAAATATGAACAACTCATTTTATTGATCTGGTCATTATAATATCCAATATCAGAATGTCTTACAAATAGTTCGCTACACTCTCCTTTTTTGCATAAATATTAGCATGATTATTATATTTGTTTTACTTTTATCAACTTTCAGAATTCAGTTTTCAACTAATAATTAAACAGTTGTATAAACTATTCACATACAAAATGATAGTCGTTTACTTGTATACTACTTATAAGTAGTTCAGGCAAATCAACGTAAGTATTTTTATCAGACCTAAGTAAAGGGCTAGCCCATAAATTTGGAATTTGAGGCTCATGAACTAAGTGCCTCTGATTCTCAGAGTTGGTCTTCACAGCTAGACTGGAAATTAGTGTTTATTTTGATTTAGGTACCACCAAGTTATCAATGGAGAAACGAAAGTACAAGCAGCTGACTGTTCTCAAATAACACGAAATGCATATCCTCTATGCCCCATGTTATTTACTGAGTGTATTTTACTTAGACAATGATGGTAGCAATCAAACTATCCAAATTACTTTATGAAGTAACTTGCAATTCTTTTGTATAAAATCCCATCCCTAGGATAAAAAATACAGCGCAGTGACTAAATGAGTTGATAATCGAACAATTAATTACAAGCACCATGTGACATCATGGAAATAAGGAGTATAAGAAGGTAGTATCACAGAGTGGAATAGTTTTTGAAGAATATTAAAGTATATTAATGCTAGACTACTTACACTTAAACAGACTGCACATTTACAAATATAAGTAACACTTAGATCTGTTTCCTAGAATTAGATACCATTTTCGATGAAACTCTTGTTTGAGTCGTTTTTATTAAAGTGCTATTTTTTAAGTCCTCCACTTCACTGCTGTGCAACCTTTTGGACACGCCTTTATTGAAGGATACCATGAAATATGTTTTTAAGTTGGATTGTAGCTGTAAAGTGAAATTCAAGTTGTGTTACGTTCTACTGAAGACTTGTTGTCAGTTGGACATGTTTGCTACATCTCAGTATTGCTGATAGAAAATGGAACTCAAACTCATTTCATTCGTATCAAGCATCTTCCTCCATTTACTGAGTTCATATGTATGTATAAGATTTGTATCTTTTGGTTAATCTTGTTAAGAAAACTAAAATTGTGATCAAATACTGTTCTGTTCCCGAATATAACGTAAGTTCATAAATTTGATTTCATATAGTCAGTCACAATTTAACTTCAAACATAATCACGAATTAACTCTAAATCAAAGTGATTTGTTTATATGAACCTATAACAACAGAAAGTGATCAATTTCAGTTACTTAACAACATTAAAAAGAAGATACTAATTATTATATTGAACGACTAAAAATGTGTATCAATCTTTTAAAACTATGTTTTAGAAGACTTGTAATTATTCTAATTACGGATAATGCAAACATTTTATCTCTGTCATTATTACATTCCTCTTACTTTATCCTCTCGTTTATATATTGTCGATTATTTTTTCGAACTGCAGTTCAGTTAGTTGTATACACGTTACCTCGGTTTACTATCACTATCTCCATTGTTTTACATTAATATTAAATTCTTAATTGGTTGATCATATGGTTTGGTTTGTATATATATAAAGGAATGTTTGAAATATAATTTAGTTCTATCTGGTAGTCAGCTCAATGATTTTGTCTTCTTCATTCCAGCATCTTTGAAGGGACTTATAACCACAGGGCAGGCGTGTAGGCATATACTGACTGACCATACTCTCTCCAATCATCATAATAAGCCCTTTTTCTGAAGTTATAGCACAAGCATATCTAAAATTAAATTGAAAGTGTTTTTTTTTCTTTCTTTCCAAATATCTAAAGTTGATTTTGTCTATGAAAGCATGAAGCATTTTCTTTTGGCTTTTTAGAAAAACAACAATGGAATGTACTTTGAGAAGAAGTTAATTTTATTATGTCTGATTAAAATTGATTACACAATTAAATAAAACAAACTGATTTTTAATAATACAATCAATAATGGTTGTTGTGCTAAACAATTAGTTTGAGGTAGAAACTTTAAGAGCTATTTTTATGAAATTTCTATTTATGTACACAGTTTGCAAGACTATTAACTATACTATTACTACTGTCATTTGTATTGCCTTAGTTAACAGCTTTTATTTAAACCATAAATTGTTGTTATAGCACTTTTTATGCATAAATCTGGACCGGTTATTTGTGGAACATTTATTCTGCAGTCTAAGCATCGTTGTGTACTGATGTTATTATTCTAATTGGTATATTAAGTGATCTGGTTATGCATATATATATATATATATATATATATATATATATATATATGTTTCAAATATACTAAAAAAAGTCTTAGGGATAGTGAATTATGATCTTGTGTTCTTACTATATTCCATACGGGTTAGCTGACATCAGGTCGACTGCTTAGAATGGGATAAAGGTCGAGTGCTAGCCCTTGTGTACACTGGTTGTCACTTTCCTTCCGTACGTTGTGATTAATTGAGCATTAGAATGTAATAATAATGAAAAGAAATCAGAATTCAATGTTGATACATTCGAATGATCAATTATAGACTGAGGTTAGTCTGGAATGTTCCTACTATTGATTATGTGTATTGTATCCTAGTAATTTCAATGAGTTTACAGTTAATTTAGTAAGCAAATACTTCACGTTATAGAATGAAATTTTCAATAATGATTTGATAGAATGGATCAGTTAAGATGAATGACTACTTACAGAACAGTTGTCATGATGATTATTTTATATAAATTGCTTAGACTTACACAAGAGGCTCTACTTCTATTATTTGTATATTTCCCTCGCCTTAACCTCTTATTTAACATATTAACTGTTACTGTGTTATTCTCTTTTCATAGGCTACAATTAATAAATCGTGTACAACTTATCTGAGTACCCTATCATTGTTAATTTGTCCTGTATTGATGAAATCCTCTTAATTCGTTAATTCTGCGATCAGGTTTTACATGTATATAAGGGAATGCTCTAAATATAAATTGACTCTGCTTGTTGGTTTAGTAATCTCGTGTTTTATCTGGCTTGTGAGGAGCAGGATCTGTTCAAACTTAAGAGTATGAAACAGACAGTCTTACTCTGTGGTCTCTGGTAGTGGTATAGCCTAGGTCATATCAACAATTCGACCAACCGTTGTTTGTACTGGCCGAACTCATAACGTATCAAGATCGTATTTCAAGCCCTAATCATGTAGCACATAATCAAAAAGATCTATGTATCCTTTGAACTGATTATTGATCGCACACATACTGAATTGATGCATCTATCTTACGCTAACAAAACAACTAATAAAGTAACAGTTAGCATTCTATTCAATTAATGAAATTGATTGATTTGTTTTTATTATTACAAACTAATTAACATGTGAAGCAAGTATTTCTGAATGAAGTGTATTGGATATCGATAATGTAAACAATTTCGGTTGTGGTCATTTTGTTGTCAGAAATAAACAACGAAACTTGAACTATAATCTATGACCTAATATATGTGAAAGGCTGATTGGTTGACCCTGCACTAGCATAACCAAAAAAACTCCGCATAAGTAGAAACCGCAAGAAGACAACACTAGAGAATAAGAATCGATGTCAAGTTATTTATTGAGTAGAATCAACTGCTTTATATGCAAAAAATTATTAACCGAAACATTAGAAAAAATACAAAACATAATCAAAATTATACTTGGGTAACTGTGTACAGAAAACAGGACAATCGTTTGATAGTAAAAGTGTAATAATTACAGAAACAAAATAGCCATGACAATAATTAATAAGTCTCTGGAAAGCCGACAATTAAAAAAAATACAAATATCATATTTACTGAATGTTAAAAAATTATGGTTTAACAATACACGTTGTGATGTCACCAAAAAGAGGCTTCAGAATCCGTGCTATCCAGCTCATCGTCCAATTACAACAATATTTTTTAAATTGAGGTGATTGGTACCAAGTTTTAGTTGATTGAATTCACCACAGATTAGTATTGGTAGAGTACTAAAAATACCAGAGGATCGGAATATAGAGTGCACAGTTCTGAGGCAACTCCATATTACGACAGAACAGCTATTGAATGCTCCCTGGTTTTCAATGATACTCTACTCAGTCAGTTAAAAAGTATAACTTGGTACATGCGTACATCAGTTCAAGTTCCCTTACCCCAATTAGCAGATAGAGATTAAATTGTCAGACCAAATCCCAGAGTAGGAGAGGTAATAACAGAGTAAGTACTAATGTAAATGTATAGAGATCAAAGATAAGATTTGAAACAGAAAAATGTGATTCAGTGAAGAGAAAATTATAATAAGCTCAATAATTAGAATTTGGAGGAAGACAAGGAGTGGATGCACCTGCGCCATTGCAATCGATTTTGAGCCATATCACCTAAAGTCTCTAACCATTTGTTACGATTATTGCGTGGGCCCCAAACAGGTAATCTGCATCTATTAACATGGCTCAGCTCAATTATCAATGACTTCATGGATTGGTGCCATGTTTTCGTTTGGCCACCCCTAGATTTCTTCCAGCCTACTCCCACACCATACAATATTGCTCGTCGAGGTAGATGGTGGTCAGGCATACGTAACACATATCCTAACCACCTCAGCCGGTGAAGATTCACTACTTCATCAATAGACTTACCGTATTTACCTAGAAATCTATACCTAACCCATTCCTTACTTACTCGGTGGTCCCAGCAAACACGAGCAATGTTTCGGAGATATCTATGATCAAACACTAGAAGCCTACAAATATCCTCTACCCTTAATGGCCATGTTTCACATCCATAAAGTAAGACGGATAGAAATGCTACGCAGTGAACGCGTGGTTTCGTCAGTAAACGAATGTTTCGCCTACGCCACAAGTGACGCAAATTGGCAAAAGCCGATCGGGCCTTATGTATACGAGCCGAAATTTCATCAGACACCAGACCGTCAGGACTAATGAGGCTTCCAAGATAAGTGAAGCAGTTAACACATTCAGTAGTTTCGCTCCCTATCACTAACTTTGATGCCGAATCAAGCCAATCATGAAGCAACATTTTGCATTTAGACGGGGAGAATCGCATTCCAAACATGCTTACATTCGTGTTTAAGGTAGTCAAAAGATTCTGCATTTTATCGGCATCTTCACTCACTAGAACTATATCATCTGCATATTCTAAGTCAGTAAGTTTATCTCCTGCGAGGAGGTCAACCACAGAGAAATCAGACGATGACAATGTTAACTCTAAAAGTATGTCAATGATAAAATTAAATAAAAATGGGGAAAGCGGACAACATTGACGAACACCACTAGAAGTGGTCAATTCCGAAGACAATCTGCCATAAGCTCTTACACGACATGTAGTGTTCGAGTACAGAGCTTGTATAAGGTTAATGTGCTTCTCCAGTACGCCTTTCAGTGATAGACATTGCCACATAACCTTACGATCGATAGAGTGAAACTCCGCCTTAAGGTCAAGGAATACAGCCATTGTTGGGCGTCTGAAAATGTGCCTGTGTTCCAGAACCTGCCTAAGTGTAAATATTTGGTCTATACAACCACGTCTGGGTCTGAAACCACCTTGGTTTTCTCGAGTTTGCTCTTCACAAGCGTTACTTAGAAGTCGAAGTATTATTGAGGCCAATATTTTAGACACTATGTTCGTTAAACTGATTCCTCTGTAATTGTCACACGAGGACTTCTGTCCTTTCTAATAGATTGGGATGATTAGTGTTCGAGGCTAGTCAAATGGGATTACGTCGTTTTCGAATTCTAGCCAAGATCTCAATAATCTCGCTGCTAAAACTGGACCACCGTCCTTAAATATCTCAAGGGTCAATCCATCAGGTCCTGCTGCTCTCCATCACTTTAAGTCCCCTATAGCCTTCTCAACCTCAATGAGACTTGGGGGACCAACATTAATTTGCCATTCAGATTGTTTAGGGATGGTGTGTAACTAGGATGAGGTCAAGGCTCAGCTGAACTGTTTCCTTAAGTGTTCTGCCCATCGGTCTAATCTTCTGGATTGACAGTGAATAATGGTCAAGCCTTTTTCTGAGAGCATCACTTACAGTTGGATTTCTGAAACACATTTCCTTGATAAGTCTGAACAGTTGCCTACTATTACCTATTGACACTACCTTTTCCATCTCTTCAGCTTTCGACAACCACCACTGCTCATGATCATTGCGTAGGCTTTTAACCGGCTTGTGTTTAAGTTGCCTTCATTCCTCATCATGTTCAGAACCAGACGGAATGTGTTGCCGAGCATCTATCAGTTCAGTAAATGCAGTTGAAATCCACTGAGTTTTCTTAACCTTTTGGTTTAGTTTACTAGTAGATATTACTGCTGTTTCAACAGCTTTTTGGATATCATTCCAAGCTAGCTCGGGATGGGTACCGTATACGCAGTTGACTAATTGGTTTTCTAGTTGTTCTTGAAATGCATTCTTGACTTTTTCATCATTAAGTTGAACTCTGATGGGGATCCTTGTCGTGGATCTTTTACGTCCAATGAGACGCAGACTAATACGCGCTCGCATTAAGGCATGAACTGAGTCTAAACATGTGCTCCAATACGAGCGACAGTCTTCTATCGAGCTTCTCCAACGATGGCTGATAGTAATGTTGTTTATTTGAGTTCAGCGTTGAGTTGATTATAGAGGTCGCCTTGTCAACCGATGTCTTTCCTTATGCTTAAATTTGGTGTTTGCGAGAAATAAACGCTTATCTGAACATAGTTGTAGTAAACGGTTGTCATTATATATTCGTTAAACCTCAACATCGCAGGATCCACCTAGATGTCTTTCGGTTTCATCTAGTCTACCTACTCGGGCATTAAAATCACCAGCCACTATTACTACATCAGTGCGCTTAGCTTTACAAAGAAGGTCAGAAAGCTTTCTGTAAAATTTATTTTTCACTTCATCCGAGCTCCAATTAGTGGGAGCGCAAGTAGAGACAACGGCGTGCGTCCCTATCTTTACGAGTCCTTACCGTTCCATTTAGACGGACAGCACATAAGCGACTGTCTATTGGAATCCAGTCGAGGAGAGCCTATTCAGCTTTTGAACTTAGTGCTATACCTATACCAGCAAGGCCTCGAGTGGTGGCGGTGGGGTCCCCGGAAACACGAAGAGTGAACCGAGCAGATTCCTTATTTTCACAAGGTGAGGTCTAGCGAATGACTGTGCTTGGATCCTGTATACGCGTTTCAGAGATGCAGCAGACATCGATTGAGCGGGATTCTACAGTCATAGCTAAGGAAGCCTGTTGTCCTATTTGATTTTAAGGTTCGAACGTTGAAAGCTGCGATATATAACCTAGTGCGTGGTTTCAGGAGACCAGGAATAACGTTTCGTGAACTCAAATAATTAGCATTAAAGGCGCGAGGTGATAAAATTATGTTAGAAGGATTAGGCATGGTGATAAGAGAGTTATTAAGAGTTGATGGTGGGATTTGACCTGGAACAAGATGATCTTGTATGCTGTTAGAGGTATGAGGGCAATTTTCACTTCCTGGCTGCCCACACCATGGAAGGATATTACTTCTTGAGGCACCTGAAAATGAAATTGGGTTAGTATTGGTCATAATGACCTGGGAGCGCGATCGCAGAGCCAAAGGCCGATCACGCACGGCCTTGTTATGGGGAGTTTATGAAGTGTTAGCTCCGTTCTTTAGAAGGCCTTACTGTTGGAGATGGAAATCCGTGGAGTAAGATGAGGTGTGACATTTTTAGGGTCGACCTTTTCTAACCCCTTCCTACTGTTAAGAAGGCAGCATCGCTGCAAATGCTGGTTATCCGAGGGTAAAACCTAACTGCTGTCACACCTCGCTGCAGTCAGCAGTACAACTTCGCCCTCAAATCTTAGGTTGCTGCTTTTAGTCTTATCGCTCTCCAACAAACCTGCTTGGCATGGTAGGACCTAGAGGAACATTCGTTCCAGCCTAATATAGCTCAGTTGGGTCATCACGATAGGCAAGCCCGACCACCACGTCAAGGTAGCAGCTACGGTAGGGAATGGTACCCTACTAATTTAATTCCGTGACAAATTCAATCAACCAAAACTACTTTTATTAAAAATAGTTATTCACAAGCTCTATCATGTTTAAACTTTCTCAGCATAATACATGTGAATAAAGAATGATAGGAAATAAAATAAAATGATATTAATTTAAGCGTTATTTTCTCCCATAGGTTCTCATCAATTGACCACAACTATGTTTGTAGACCAAACATAAGTGATTGGAAGACTGAAGCGATATGGAACATCGGTACTACACAAATAAACATGTATGTATAGGACTACTTGAAGAAAGTTATACAAAGTACCAATAGATGAGAGAGTAACTATCTAGAATTTGAAAATCCATAGGATGAATTGAAGAGCATACTGAGAAATAAGTTTAGTATAAGACATAAGAATGATGAAAAACTCCACTCCATAGATCACTTAAATCAGAAGACTCTAGATGGAAAACTATAAAGATATATCTACTGTAAAAAAGTAAGGAATGAGAGTTAGCTGATAATAGCTTTCGCTCAATAAGTTATGAGGGATTGTATGTATAAACTGTTGGTCCCGTTTAGAACTTTTTATCAGACCTATCGATACGTAAAGACTGAAAATGTAAATTCACATATGAATGAAAAGAAAGCTTAGTTTCTGATCTTCAGAGCGACAAAAAGATTAAACTAGTGTATGACAGTTTCGTGCTAATGATCGCTCATCTAGCTACACACTTATCGCTTTATATGAAACCGATTTCGCCTTAAAACAAACAAAATCGACAAGTCCTTAGAAGAGATAATTATCAATGTATCACTCCTAAGGTGGATTGTTGTTTTTTTAATTGATCGCTTCCAATTATTATTAGTTTAAATTATGAAGTAAAATCTCCACGTCTGAAAAATGGTTGGTAGTCAGTAGAAAACTATATTTGACGTAGGTTTCATGTTAGTCGTCAGTCATCAACAAGCTGGATTTGATAATGAATCACCTAATTATTACTTACGACTAAGTTATTTAGGTCGCGACTGACCACTAAGACTGAGATGCATACTTGAATGGTCATCTAGCATTGATCCATATCACATTTATCTTATCCTGTTAAGTACTTATTGAACTTCTAATAATTATGAAGTTTAAGTGACTCGATGTGTCCACTATGTTATTAATGTTAGGTAGTTGAAGATAATCAGAGGGAAATTTTACTTAGCTTAGGTTGCATACTTTCCAGTACTCATCAGCAGGTCGTGACTAAAATCTGGACAGAACTGATGGTTCTTGGTAGATTCGACTCCGGAGCATATTAAGTGTTACAAGAATACGTGAATACTCATATGACCTTCTGTTTTAATAACTCCTCTGCTTAATGAAAATGTACCCAGAAAATAAATTTATACACCGATTTAAGCCAATCTTTAGCTAGATTTCAACTAAACATAATACTCAGTGTTTTTTTTTGTTTCAGTAAGGTTCTGTTATAAGGTTTTTTCAGGTGGTTGACTTTATCATCTAAACTGCAACATCCCAAGTTAATCTCTGAATACAGTAGAAAACATGGATTAGTTGAGCCTCCGAGGTACATAAATCTTCAATGTGTAGTAGTTATGGACAACTTTATCAGACTGAATTTATGACTTCAAAAGACGTGAACTTTTGTCAGATTTGAATATTTCGGACAGCCAAAAATGGCAATGATAAAAGGTATGTTTCAAGAGAATCCGCTTTGTGAGGCCACTGTATAGAACTATATGGGGGGCAAGTAAATTTGTAGAAACACGAATATTTGGATAAAAGTAGAAGTTTGATTTAAACGCATTCAGTAACTGAATAATCATTACTTTTCTCTCAATATCCCTGTAGGTCGGTGTGACAAATTGAGAGAGTGAAAGATAACAAACAGTAGCATTTTTCACTGTGAATTCATGCAATTTAATATCATTTGTACTTAATTATTTTTTCAACAGGTTTCCAATGAAGGAATGCATTTTACATTATGGAAGTACCGTAAATCATTACCAGTTAGTCATGAGCACAGCTCTAGCATACCACACTACATTACCACGACAAAATTAAATTAACAACTTCAACTGCTTTATTATTCTTCCTTAGTACTCTGCCTAACATCAATACTGATTACTCGGTCATTCCATGATATGCGAGCTAATGTTACGAAGGCATCTATTATTGAAGACCTTTATCCCATTCAATGTCTTCCATTTTCATAGTCTTTATTTTCCACCCATAGGCTAACATTGAGCGGACTTCTGTGCAGTATATTCGTTCTTTCGTTGAGAGATGGATATCTTGTTTACAGTCATAGGTTAGTGAAGCCAAAGCAGCTTTCTGAATCCATGCTGAGATTTCATCAGGCACCAGCCAACTATAGTTAATGAGACTTGAACAATAAGTGACACTTTAGATATGGAAAAGTAAACGCTACAAGTTTGAATTCAGTCCTATTAAATATCACTTTATAGGTCACAAAAACCTGGTGATGCATCACATAAACAATATTAAATGTGAAATTCTGCATTGAGAGATTCGTGCCTTGTATCAAGTACATCTTGACTGAGAAGTGCTGTTTCCTTTTTTTGATTATTGCTATGCACTTACTTTGAATACATTTAAATTTCCATTACTTACATTATTTCCTTTTGTGATACATAATTAATTCCATTAGACTGAATGGCAGTTATGACTTACATTTTGTTCACAATGTACACAGAAACTATGAAAGGGTACTAAAAGAATAAATTATAAAATTTAAAACAACAATATTGTAAAGAAATTGTAGATGGTTAGATCATAGAATCATTAAATAAAGAGAAAAAATTAGTAGAACTATACATTTCAATTGACAAATACAACTAAGAATGATATTTCTTTGTTTCATCTTTAGTTTTAGGAAGGTGGCAATAAGAAATCATAGTAGAATTGTCAATCGCTTCTGATCTGAGCAATATACGATAATATCTCAGTTTCTATGAATTCTAGGACCCCTATCTACAAAGTCTTGATAGTTTTATGCAAACATCTTTCATTCCAAGGCACCATTTCATAAACTCACTGAGCACTTCACTCTTCTAACTAGTTCTTAAATCATCAAGTAATAGGCGGTGTAGAAATCATTTGGATGACATTTTCAAAAGACATTCAAGATGACAAAGTCGGTGTACTAAGATTGTAGTAAATAATGACGATATTTGTATTATTTACATGATGCAACCACTTGATGTGAGTGATTCTACAGATTACAACGATGGTCGAAGGACATTGGTGCTAAAAGTTTTTAACTCAGAAATGCTGTTTAACAGACACAGCAGAACTCCTTTCACCAGCATATTTTATATTCAAGCTTCTATAACTAGAGTAACTTTGAGAGTGTCAAAAACAGTCTATATAAAGAAATGATGGAACTTATATAATTGTGGTTATTCTGGACTGGCAATGAAATTTCTTTTCTTCAACAGAAAAATGAGATCAACATAATGTCAAAAACTGAAACTTTAATTAGACATGTGTTGGAATCGCTAAGGGAACACTATACTTATATACATCCTGAATTCAAATAAATTCGAACATGTGACAGTCAGGCTTGTGCATTGTATTCAAGAAAAGTAAATGAGTACGATTTCATCCACTCTATACTGTCGCTCTACTATGAATCTTTATGAATACATTTGAAGTCTAACCTTCTTCTTTAACGAAAATGTATTTAAGCGCTTAATATACAACATTCACATCAATATTTAAAAGTTTGAGACTTGCTAGGACTACTGTAAACTTATCACTTTAAAAGTAATTTTTCAGCAAACAGATTTCCAGAAATTTTTATTCCAACTTTATTCCATTATCTTATCTTATCTAACGAAATGGCTTGAAAAGCCGATCAGTATATGAATCCATGAACATTTAACTGACTCTTATCACTCAACTAAACTACATATTGATTAAAAAAAGTTGTTTATAGAATCTATTATGATTGTGGTTAGTTTGTTTGAGTTTCATAATTCTTTACATACGAATTTGTAGTACATTACAATGAACATTGAGATATAGGTAATTGTAAAATACTTGACTTGTACACTAAGGAATCGGAATAATGGAAAAATTGTACTAATTATTAAAATTTAAAAGATATTTTGAAAAAAAAATAATAAACCGTCACATACATAAAGAAAAATCTTTGATTTACTGCACTTCATCATGATTACGTAAGAATGCAACTGATTTATCATGTACAGGTTCATGTAACCAGAATCTTAACTACAATGTTTATGTGTTGTAATCAGTGACTTAGATTAAGTAGGTTTTAACATGTAGACTGCTGGTTTAAAATTAAATATCTTAACCGCTTCAATTTTATTCACATAACTTATGTATGTTGATGTTAACCATAAAAATGATTATTACAAAATTTATAATAATATAAAACTAAATAGCAACAAAACAGAAACTCAGTCAACTGTAACAGAAGCAATTTATTAACACTGTTTCAACATGGAATCATAACTTTTCTATCGATACAACATGTATGGCGTGAATAGCTGATGGGAGAATCCTATTCATGATGTAGTTTACCGTATGAAGATTAAACTTCAAGTTAATAGTAAGGGCTCCTGGAGGATGAATAGCTGATATAATCGTAAGAAATCTTAGTGCAGTAATGGCTAGGTGGTTAAACCATTTGAATTTCCACAAACAAGTCATGAGCCCAAAACTTGCCCACCTTATTACTTCAGTTTGAGGAGTCGAGTAGTATAATTAGCTCTGACACTTAAGGAATGTAGGTCGAAAGCTGTACACGAACCTACAGCTGGTAAATGAATTCAGTTGCTAGGACTTGAACGAACGCAAGGTAAAATGACTAATTATCTTAAACCTGTCAGTCAGTCATAAACAACGTAGAGTATGACACAAATGAGTGCTAGCACAATTTACTATACTACATTAGCAGGACAATATTGCAATATTAAAAAGATGAATGGTAAAGAAGTCGTGACATTCGTAGTAATAAACACGATGAGAAAAACTGAATACTGAGAATATGGTTAAAAAAGGAGCTATGAGAAGATACGTATGAATGGATATCAGAGCAATACACTGCGCCCTAACATCTCCAACCATTGGTAGTCTGCACCAACATTCGGTAACTTCATGGACTGTTGTTTCATTTTACCAACCCACCCCTCTATCACTCAACATAGCGCCTCTAAGAAGTTTGTGATGGTTGGTCAAATGTAATACTTAATACAACTAATTAAGTTCATAAGGACTCATGGTCTATCTTCTCCAAATATCATGTATCGAACGCCAGCTTTGTCCACTCGGTTGGTTCCGAAATCCACTTTAAAAAATGATTTGAAGATACCTATGATCAAAAGTTGACAGCTTAACATGACTAATTAAAATATTTAACGTAATTTTCTGGAGGTTGGTTTAAACGTGCTGTTTATACGCGCCATAGATTGATTTCTCTTGAGTACGAATGAAAAGTAGGAGTCACTTGATAGTAACTGTTTCATGCTAGTATGGGAATCCTCAGACAGTGCACACCCACGTCCCAAAAATGTATTGAACATAAAACCTTCAGGTTTCATGGAGGGTACTTAACTATTGGCACGACTAACCTGACATTTAATGGTAGGATTCCTACTTCTATCAATTTTCAATAGCTCGATGATCATCCAATGGCACTGGTGATAACTGCCTCAACTCCATTATACAGGACTTCTCATTGAAAGTAAACTATAATAATCAGCTTACTAGTGAGTGAATTAAAGACTTCCAAATTTCCAGTGAAAAGTTATGAATAGTGGAGTTTAAACAAAGGGGAGTGACATGACCATATCGCAAATTCATTGAAGTAGATATCTTATCATTGAATACCTACTTAGTGGTGCCGATATCCAAGTGTTTCCCACGAGACCTGAAGGTTCTGTATCAGACTTATTGTAGGGTCATGGGTGTGCACTACGGCAAAAGAGTCCCAAACCAAGACGAAATTCTGTCGTCAAATGATCCCTAGTTTTCATTCATAGTCAAGGGAGATGATTCAGAGACGAATGTAAACAATATTACTTTCTTAAGAATGACTAAGCAAATATAATCAAGCTGACTATTAATAATAATAATATTATTATTGTTATTATTATTATTACGAACAGTAATGGAGTAGACAGATAAAACAAAATATATGCTAATAAAAGTAGCTAAAAATGAGGGGAGGGGTAGATTATCTTTCCTGACCCACACAATTATGATGTATTCAATGGCAATACAAACGATCATGGTAATAATGATGAACACCGTGTCAATTTTTGTTCAATTAACGTTACAAAATGTTTTGCTGGGGGCTGGATACGTTTTCCTAAAATTTGCTCCACCCATAGCTGACGTTCACCAAGTGAATTAGACCATGTACCTTTAACAGTATACACATAAATGCATTTGTACATACATATAAATTCAACGAAACAATATCATTAAAGCTGAATATATATATATATATATATATATATATATATATATATATATATAAACGAAGAAAAGAATATTACGACAGGCAAGATCGACAACGACGCCAAGATAGCGCTATGGTTGAGTACGCAATATATTTTATGAGCTCATAAAGATGCATAGAGTGTCGGCTTTCAACTAGTAAGTCGTATTTCTGAACCTTAAGATATACCTACTTCAAGCAAGTAAGTAGCGTGATTTACCCCCCTACACAAATAATGCGTTCAGATATTAAGTACATAAGAAGCCATTCGACAAGTGAGTTAGATTAAAGGAATCATATACCTTAAGTGAGAGCAGTAGAAGTAAGCGAATCGAGGTTGATCGTTAAATGTTTTAATTAGTAGGATACTACACTTCACTACGTCTAGATAGATGGAGTTTGATGACTGATTTTAATGTGACACTTATAAACAAACTAAATACTAGCATTAGTAAACTCAAGCTGTCTAAATGAATTACGCAGGTTAAGAAAGATGAACAGTGATTTCACACAAATTACTGATTTATCCATAAACAAAGAACAGCCTAGATAATGTGTGTTATTTGAAGCCGCAACACCACATTAGCACGATTAGATTGAATTGAAAACATTATTAATATAAAACAGCTCAACAAGTGAGGATAAAAAGGTAAGCAAGATAGAATGATAGAACTTGGAATCGAAAGGATAAAGAGTGAATGCCCTTGGACCACAATGACAGATCCTCAACCATGTTATTGATCACAATTATCGTGCGTTCACCAACCAGGTAGTCTAAACCTACCAATAGCTAAAACCGATAGTCGAAGAATTCATGAATTGATGCAACATTCAGATATGATTACTCCCCTCCCCCGTTATCTTTTATCCTACTTCTACACTAATTTTACACAACAAGGTAACCAGTGGTTGGGTTGGCATTACTAACTGCTAATACAAAAATGATCATTTGAAATCGCTTCCGCCGATCACCTCTACTAATGATTGTTACATTTCTATAAATTTGAATATAATAACAAGGTACTTGCAAAAATCAGACTTCAGTATGCAGTTTCAAACGACAATATTACAGACTGAATATTTACATTTAGTACCAAATAATAATGCTGACTGTTGGTCAGTCGTGCTTGTCAGTATAGACTACTTGGATGAGGTCTGCGCGACAACCGCAATCAATAGTTGCACATATTGGGTGATATAGCTTTGTATTCCTTTATACCTGCTTTCATTCCATTTTCTAAAACCTCATGCTTAATGTTCTACCTTTCATATCAAAAATTTCCATTATAATTATTTTGACTCCATCATTCATATTGTTAATTTTATCTTGTGCGGATGTAGTATAGAAACTTCAGGTAACGAACATCTGTCTTAGGCTTTACGTTGACGACCGACTGACTGGATAGTCATCAGTGGTAGATGTCGACTACCTAGTTGGGGGCCGGATAGAAAATTGAAGACTTCAAGTGAATCCCAAAATTAGTTCATACTTTTGTAAATAAATTGAAACCTACTTTTGAGGTATATTGTGTGGATGAAGATTTAAAGTACCAAGTGATTTTTGCTAGACAATCAACGGAGGTCAGGGAGTATTTAAAAGCTGTTTATTCTAATATAAAAACTCAAGAGTAAAACTCAACTTCGGCCCAGTTAGAAGTAGAATGTACAAGCTTCAAACCTCAAGGAAAGTCTTTAACTTTTAGACCACTGAGTTGGCATTTAATAGTTGCTTACATTTATAACTTCAGTTAATTAGCGACATTATGCGGTCATTAATGTGGGTGAAACTAATTCTACATTCGACATAGCCTGTCTTACGTCTAGTCTTTTTTTCACTATTATTGAAACATGAGTATTATTTCAACTCATTTATAACTACTATTCACTTTGTTCATTTTACCGCGCATCTAAGATATGAGGTGCATTAAATATAGTAGGAAAACATCTGTCCTAGCTTCTCTGTTGATGACTTACTGAATGACTGAAATAATACGAAGAGTAGGAAATTGAGCCAGAAAACAAAAAAACACTTACTATATGAATTCAATCCTAAATAGCTAGCAACTGAATGAATTAACAATCTTTGAAACGAATCCAGACATAGTAAACTTGAATGTGAATAGCTGTTAGTAGTAGTACAGTCGATTGAAGGAGGCGGCGAGCGGGTAATTAACGATAAGGATGGTGTCCAACGACGAGTACTGTTATTAGGATCATCTTCAGAGAAAAAATATTGTCTTAATTCTATTTCAGCTCGTTTTAATAAACAAATATCAACTGCTGTTAAGTGACGTTTAGTTCGTTTTCGATTGTGTTTTAAATTGTTCACATGATGAGTTGAATCCAACGAGATTGAGGATAGTAAACGAGTAGGAATACGTTGTTCAATCTCTAAATCAGAAATGTTTTCAGTGTTGGCCATATTGTCTGAAGCAACTTCTGACCCAATAGATTCATCTATTTATGTATGCAAAAATAGGAAACAGATATGATGATGAAACATGTTCATTAAAATTTTATTTCTTGGTGTAACTAACTGTACCCCATCTCTTCTGTTCAAATTATCCAGATTTATATATGTGCATGACCCCCCCCCCATGTATTTAATCTTACTTTGAAAGCCCCAAAACCATTCGGATAAATTGTGATAACGTTAAAAGTCAATCGAGTGTCCTGTTTATAATGAATGCAATGTTATTACTGATCTATTTTCGAGCTTCCTGATCACTTCGGAATAACTTAGGAACGTGTTTTGCATGTGGCCTATGTTTTATTACTATTACGTCCAGCTGTTTTAGTGTTTCATCTACATTTATAGTAATATAATCACTATATATATAAACCGAAAGAATGGAGCACAGTTAGCTACATCGTCGCAACTGTTAATTAAAAAATTGAATTTTAGTCTTAAACATTTAATTTAATCTTGGATTAACATGGATGTTAACAGCGACAGATAATTATACTTAATCAGTTATTAAATTTTGTATTTATCAGATATTGATTGAACACACACACAAAGAGTTTTGTGACTGATAATGTAATGTTGCTAGATACAATTGAACATCATAACATGAGTGGATAAGCTGTGAGTTTTAAATTGCTCTGAATCGTATTTAACTGTAGAAGTTACATAAATCATTGGGTGGTAGACAGCTATTTCGTCCGAGTATGACAATCCCTTTTAGTGCGCACCCACGACCAAACACAAAACCTTCGGCTATTGTGGCGAACACTATATTCTAGGTTAGCTTAAGTGGAAATCTTACCACTGAACTCTGGTTCAGTGGTGCTGATGGTCAAGCGGTTGCCGCGAGATCTGTAAGTCCAATGATTGGTCCATAGTGCGTTGAGTGTGCAGTTTTAGAGAGTTTTAATATCAAGATGAAACACTTGTCCAGTGTTCCCTGTTTCATAACGGTATCAGACCGAGATTAGTCGGTGATAAATACAGAATAATAAATTAAAACTACTCTCCAAAAAACCACCTCAACTTTGATCATTTTGATTTCTTCAATGAAAAAGTTCAGTTCATACTACTGGACGAAAGGTTGGAATTTATTTACTTATCATCCATATACTTGGAGGTCAATTTTGTCTAGCTACTAGAATGTTCATATTAATTGTTCAATCAATTATCATATCTAGATTTATCTTCAATTCCTTTTGATTAACATCACAACACAATCTATCAACAAATACCTTGATAAGCTCCAACGTACTTTAGTATTTATAATAAACAAAAATGATTAGCTTGACCTTAGCTATAGCTAAGGTATCCGTTTGTCTGCTAAAACATAATACCATAAGCACACATAACTTACGCAGAATAATCTGGACATTTGCACATTTACAACTCACATCTTCACTATAAATCAAGTCAACATTTGAATCATAATTAGATGCTTTAGAGGCTGTTGAATTTGATATCCTGAGATTATCCAAGTGATAGAACTCAACCTAAGTTCCATCCGGGTTATAATATGTCGGGTGTGTAAGCGAAGATCAGGAAAAAGTATCGTTTGCTAAGCCAGTTTTTTCTCACTTTGATAGAACTTTCTATTTTGACAGTACATAAGCAACTCTCATTTGGGAACCAATCGATGAATACTACTTCTACTCCAGTGTTTGGAGTGACACCGACGACAGAATTGAATCATGATGCTGCAGGATCATTGGATAGACGTACATGAAACAGATAGCGTGTGAATTATTAAAGCCCTGAATAAGGGTCTCTATGATACAACAAGTATCGATCTTAAAACCTTCAAAAGATATAGCCAAACCTATATTTTGCTCAATCTGCATCAATGTGAGAACGTTGAAGGAGGGTAGCTTAAGAAAGACCGTATCAGATCTCGACATAGGTGACAGGAAGTCTATCATTCAAAAACGTCACCAAAATGACAGGACAGAATTTTCATCGTGGACGAGATGTTGAGTGAATTGGATAAGTAAAAACAAACGAAGGAAACAAAAACATAATAGAAAGTGCAGTAAAATAAAGTTTGTACTCAAATGACGGTAACTATCGTTTGAGTTAGGGAGGCAATATAATTAGTAGATAATATTCCTCATTATTTTCAATCACTATAATCGGATACGACGAATTAAAAGTCAAGTATGTAGTATGCTTTGAATTCAGGGGTTCGCGAAAATTTAAATCTACAGTGGCCTAGAAAATCTTTACTTATACAACGTATGAACCAATCTGATACTGCTATAGGAAATATTTCCTAACTATTCATCTAACTTAATTTGTTCATTAAACTTTGGTTTAGGATTATACACAACATACAGAAATGAAGTGAAATATTCAATAAAAAAGGGTGAAATCAGAGAAAAAATGCTATCGACAAATTTAACTTACACAAACTAACAACATTAGACTCCAGTGAATTAACATGAAATTTATTCCTATTTCTACCTTCACGTTTAGATCGTCGACATCGATGTTTCACATGACGTTTTGAAAGAGATGAAGGAGAAAGCTCAAAGGGGTTGGTCATCACATCATCTTCAATAAAATCATAATCATCACTATCTGCAACGTCATTTTTATTTTTCATACTAAGTGTATTAAGGAGTTTTTCTTGTTCTTTTTCTGATAATTGAATAAACATATCCCAAGCAGCTCGAATACTAAATATTTTTTAAAAAACAGAAATATGTAAAAGTAACAACAGATTGTTAAACTTAACATTTCATTCATCCAAGTAAAGGAAATAACTCAACTAAACACAAGTAACTAATGGTAAGGTTTGGTTAAATCACTAAAAATGTACATATATCAACAGAGAAGGAGATTGATCACATCCACTTCAAATTATTAACCCTTACATACTCGATGAAGAAGTTAGTGGTCAATTAGATCCAATATCTTAGTAGATTATGTGTTAGGTGTTTAGATTAAAAGGTACCAGGTTCGAGTCCGTGTATGAGCATCAACCCAGGGAAGTGACACGTACATACAACTGGTAAGTCCAAAATAGAACAAACAAGCGTCCTAGGTTTTACTGTTAATCACTATCCAATTTCAACTCAAAAATAACTTAATTGTTAAATATTCAGGATGCTGGGAAATGCAAAAATATTTTCTAAACACTCGAGTAAAAGTGGTTAAGCAAAAAGAGAATTCTAACGAGTACTTTAAAATGCTCAAGTAGTGCGTAGAAAATAAATGTATAAATACACCTCAATATCCTATATAAATAAACTTGTATATTCAGGTCCTACCATACTACGCCGGACATTTGAAGAGCCATAAGACTAAAAGCAGTAACTTAAGATCATAGAACAAGTTTTTACTGCCCACTGTGAACATGTGACAGCAGTACGATATCATCCTCAGAAAACGAAAAATGTTGCACTCTAACAACAAGAAGAGAAGGGTTGGAAAAGTCCAATCTTATAGCTTGCACACCCCATCAGAGCCCTACGGATTCTCATGAGACCTTGGAACTATGGAGCTAGAATGCAAAGAATTTCAAAAAATAACTCTGAGGCTGGACTAAGACAGTCAACCCTGGGAACATGTGGCCAAGCTCCCAGGTTGACAAGACTAATGTTAATCCACTTAATTCCAAGTGGCTCCATGATGTGGGAAACCTGGAATTTACAACCTCCTACATTCCTTTAAAATTATTTGAGAAAATCTTGTTCATGATTGGCAAGCTAAGAACGCTCTAAGGATTACAGCTGTAATTACCATATTTAATCACAGAACCTGAAATGATATTGAAAATATGGATGTGTGAAGGCAAGACCAAACGTGACTGAAGAAGGTGAAACACTGTCACTACGTCTATCAGTTGATAGAACGTCTACCCGCCGACAGCATAAAACATTATCAGATGTTTGCTTGATTTCTCGCAATACGCAGCGCACACTTAGGTGCTCACAAATCTACTCCATAGAATACGTTGCTGAGAATGCATCTAGAGACATAATGAAATTAGTTAGGAAAACAAATTATCATGTCAAGTTTGGAGTTCACAATTTTAATGATGTATTTTATCTCACTAACAGTCACAATTCGGATCTACTAGGGTTGCATTAGATAGAGAAAACTGATAGCAATAATGCATTTTTAAATGCTTTAAGTATGTCAAATGTTTCGTTATCTACAGAACTAAATTTATCCTTCGTTCTCCAAAATCGAGGTCGAATTTGAATGTTCCCAAATGTATTCTAAATCATTAATGAAATCTGATTATCTATCATTATCACATTCGCCATTAACTATGAATCTTCATTGATTATCTATACTTTCCAAGCCATTAATTCAGGTATGTTCACCATATTTTTGTTACTATTTATGTATTCTAATATGTTTCCAAAATCACTCATGAATCTATGTTCAAATTTCTCATTATCTGTGAACTCAAACTCATCTCATATCTCTCCGAAGTCAATGTGCAAATGCTAATCGGGTTCTTTCTTCATGAATCTGAATTCATCATATATGCTTCCACAATAATTAACGCACTAGATGATTCATTATGCACGAATTCTGATTCCTGTGGTGCACTTTCTATATCCATCTCTTCTGAGTAATAATGCATATTCATAAATTAATATTTCACATTCTGATATGCTCCTGCAGTCAATAATTCATTCAAATGCTAAATGCTCACAGTTATTTTCGTCAAATGACTATTATCCTCATATATCTTCAAAGTCAAGAGTAAATTTTCGTTCTATATGATCACAGATAACCTTTTCCGATTAGTTTTAGTCCAACATACCCAACATATCTACTTAACATTTAACTGATCCTACACGCCTAAGACATTCGTCAATTTCTCGAAGCATATGGGGTTGCCGTAAATTTGTACAAGCCTCTTCAACATTAAAATTAAATCCTCAATAGGTAACTCATCTGAAAAAGAAAAATTGAAAACATTAAAATTTCACGCCCGATGTGCAAACAATATGGGAAGAACAGTGTGCATCCTATACGAATATTTCAGTGACAATTGGGAATCAGAACAACGAAAGTAGCGCGAATAAACGTGGAAGATATATGAAACGACTAACTCAATGTCGCAGCAAGAAAGACCCCACACCACTTTCAGGAGGTGATACTAGTGATATATGCAGGCCTAACAAAGATAAGTGTGATCTTCCCTACCAAATGCAAAGCAGTTAAATCGTATTTGTTCCTTCACAAACAACATTTTTTCTTCTAGAAAAGGGAGGTTTTAATAGGACAAAAAACTGGAATACACATTGTCTGGAACCTATTTTCAATGATATAGAATATGTACTGTCCCACTGTAATTACCCGACATTCGGAAAAATATGATACGCGTATTTCTCAGAAATTATCAGTTTTCTAGATACCTATTAATTATTGTTATGTCTACTACCGTTCTCACGTTATTGTAATTTTAGTATGGCCCTATTATCTTGGTCTCTATACACAACTCCCATAGTTCAGTGTTTATCGTATTTTGTATTATCTGTTACTTATTGATCAAGTATGTCATATATAAAGCCAATGTTCTTAATTAGTAGGTGACTTGGCACTGTTTCGTATCCGCTGATGTCATTCTCTCGTTCACTGTCTTTGGGCCAGTCTTGGTTACTCTGGTGTCATGACAACTAATCAGCGTTCACGAAGTTAGATCGTATATTATAGTCCCAAGTCCCATCGGTTAGTTTTAGACGCAACGTCAGTGTCTCACCTTTTACGAACACATATGGTTGTACCTTTACACCTCCACACACCCTAGGGTCATTTTAGCTTTGTTACGAAAAGTAGACTCGAATGCACTGGTCAGTTATTTTGCCATTTGATATCCGTCCGTAGGGGAGTGTCTAGATCAATTAATTAGATTTGCGAGTAATTGTAAGCCGGCCACAAAATGTTCGGTTCTTCGTACATAAGAGAATGTGGTAAATAAATGCAGCCAACGTTTTGGTTTTAGAATATTAAATACTTCACAAGGTGTTGGTCAACTGATAGGCACAGTACTAGAAAACAACTTATGACTACTTCAGTTTATCATGTAGTACTTTGAAAGTATCAATGCAAAGATGCTCCACAGTGAAAATTGGAGTCTTCTAACACGGCATGCACATAATTTGTGCACTCTGCTTTGACCTACTTCAGTTTTGTGAGCCCTAATGACACTATCTGATTGCTTAAACCAAGATAGATTTTCTAACGATTCAGACATTAGACCTGCCAGTTGAATATCGATGTTTAGTTGATTCATATTTCTTCATTTCATTCATCAATTCAATAGAATTGGAGAAATGCAAGACAAT
Source organism: Schistosoma japonicum (assembly GCA_025215515.1). Lineage (NCBI taxonomy): Eukaryota > Metazoa > Platyhelminthes > Trematoda > Strigeidida > Schistosomatidae > Schistosoma > Schistosoma japonicum. Next base: position 33,611,011 of record CM046063.1, read on the forward strand.
AAACAATATCAAGAGAGACTCAAGTTAAAATGTCGAATATGTAAACAAAAGCTGTTGAATAACCAAAGCAAAAGTCAATTAAATTTATTGATCATAACAAATTAAGCATTTTGTAGTACATATTTCTTATCTTACACGAAGGTCTGACACAAAACTATAATTTTCTCTATGTACACGTGATTTACTTCACATGAACAGAAAGGATTATTTAAAAAATATATACTTTAATTACATAAGACTTTTCATGTTTTATAGATTTTATTAAATAATGTATCTGGTTCATGAGCTGTTAAAAGAAAAATTATCAGTATCTCAGTGAATACAAATGAATTGAGGGTTGGCTTTCACTGGGAGGAGCACGTTTATCGCTTTTAATAAAAAGCAGTAGTTGATGGTATTCAGAAATAAATCTTGAACAGTAGTCGTCGACATAAGTACATTCTGAACAGATTACCTTGATATACCTATTTTGCAACAGGTTTTCATAATACATGGATTGTGCCTAACAATGGAATCCAGGACACCTGCTTCGTCCTATTTAGGACATGTCGGCTAGATGTATATGTCATATTCCAGTGTTGATGCTCACTCGGAGACCCTAGCCTAGCAGCCGTTCGAGTCAATCAGCTAACATGTTATCCACTGAGCTAGTGATTATAGATAATCACCAAATTGTCCAACGATTATGATGTTTGTATTTGAATTAGCCTGCTGTTGATATTCATGACATAGGTATATGATGGGATAGGTGCGTTCTGAGGATTAGCCTGATATGGCTGTCTTATAACACAGTTTTTAGGAGCAGTATCGATTTTTAGTTTTAGTGTGAACATCAAGATTGGAATGCGAGAACATACAACTGACGAATCTCAAGAAAAAAAAATAAACGTCCAGGATTCTACTTCTAGGTACAATCTATGTATTCTAGTAATTTGGAAAACAAACTGGAACGAGAAACCTGAAATACATGGATGTGAACTGAAACACTTCAATCGCCCCGTACCAATTGCAAGTTGTTGAGGAACCGAGTCCCTACAACAGCATCAAAATACACTGCACACAAATATTCGTTACTCATATAGGATTAATTTGTCTTCATTTGATAGTACGAAGCTCCCGTTATTCAGTGTTTAGTACTGATAGGCTTCGCACAACTAAAGCGTAACTCGAATTCGAGTACATGCATCTGTTCATTGTGAATTACAAATAAAGTACTAATTTACATCTATTATATAACTACTGTGTACATTTCACATATCTATAGCAGTCATAACAACATTCAATTAGAAGGTACATAAATGGTGGCTGAGGGCAAAACTAGTAATAAAAATAGCAAACTATTTGTAAGCCTAAAATTGTCACCAATGATTTACATAAAGACCTACTTCTCATCTTCTAGTAATTTGGTAAACGCTGAACAATAATCAGCAGTATCCGGCCAATCGTTAAAATTATCGCCGTCGGTTTCAGTAATTACAGCTAACGTATTTAAATAAACTTCTGGAAGTAAAAAATAATGGATTAACAATATACAAATTAGTTTATTAAATAATTTAGGTGATTTAAATCATGTCTTTTTTCACCTGGAGACACTGGCTGATAAACCGTAGAAGACATAAGTTTGAAGAATAGTTACGAAATGTATGTAATAACCAGGTCTTAACATGAATCACTGAGGTTCCAGTATAGTTTCCTTGTCTTGCAACTAGTAACAATCCATGGGAACAACGACTAGTCGCCACTCAGTGATTGATAAAAGCAAATATCTTGGTCCTAGAGGAAGTCAGTGAAGGCCCAATAGCTGAGTAATAGAGTTACAGACTGTCAAGGTGGGTGACATGGGCTTCAATCTCACAAAGAACATTAGTTCTCAAAAGATTTTGGACATACATTCTTTACTAGTGCCAAACAGCACGAAACCTAAGCCCAGTGTGTTCTGCTGACTTTCTTCAACCACCCGACTATAAACAGTAGGAAGTGAATTTTTTCTAAGTCTAATTAAATCGAATAATTAAGTGATTTAAAGTTATTTATATCGCAAACCGATATTGTAGCTGGAAAACAATGGATAATTAATATCAATCTCGTCTCAGCCTTGAAGTCTTAAACAGTGTATAGTTATGAACTTCGTAATAATCCAAGTCACAGCATTGAACATATTTGAGGATTCAGTTAAACGAAATTTCATAAAATTTAACTTTTAACTTTCACAAAGTGAATATTTCATGCATGAATATTACCATGAAGTACAATTTAAAACGGTTTACCCAGATTTAACTGTTTAATAAGTTTATTAATGCTAAGTACCAATTTGGAATACAAATACTATTCTTAACTTTAAAGTATGCTCTTAGGAAATAGCATATACGATTGATAAATCCTGACAAATAGAATAGAGCGTTTCACGTCAATAATGACAAGTATCCAATGAGAATGGATAACTCGTAGTCTGAAATTAAAAGTTCATAAGAGAGTATTACTGATGATAGATGGCTACGATGAAGAATCTAGTTTTTCATAGTACTAGGAAGAGTCAGAAAACAAAATTTAGAACGCGAGAGATTATCGACAATCAAACAAATTCATAAACTACTATTAAGCATGTTTAGGATACTAAATATATCAGTATTTATTTTCAAAAATGCATATACCATTTTCATATCTTCTCATTGCCCTAGCTCCAAGCTTAACTTCACTAGGACCAGTTTTCACAGGTTTATTCCTAGTAATAGTTCTCTTTAGACGATAAGGATGAACATATGACAAATCAGAAAGACCACTTTCTGAAGTTGCATCGAAATCGGAATAGTGTGGTAATGACTGACAGGCCAAAGCTGATCTGAATGGGATAAAATGGTAAGATAACAAGATTAAAGAAAAGTATACGTAAAACCACAAAGTACTGAATGAAACTAATTTTAATGAAAAGTTGAATATTAGTAATTGCTTTCACAAAGATCGTTGCATTTGAATAAATATGAACATTTTATTAACCTGTCTGGACACAGTAGCCAAGTGATGAACGCGGTGGCGTTTGACACGAAGCAGGCCGGGTTCGAATCCCAATGTGAACGTCAAGATTGGATGCAGGTACATCTAGCCGATGAGTCCCAAGTGGGACTAAATGTGCGTCCTGGGTTTCGCTTGACAGCCATAATCCAACTTAAATATTAACCATGTCCCTTACCTAAAAGTTCGATTATTAATTTGAGCTATAATTTAACTACTCAGATAATCGAATTACAGCAAGTGATTCGAGTTATGAATATCCTGATAAGTTTCGGATTATTAACTTATGCTGTAACCACTTCCATAAAATGTATGTGAACATAATTTACACTAATTCTCAACCGTGTATAGTATTACTGTAATGTATACGAATCTACTTTTTGTAGCAAATAACTATCATGACAAACAGTTCAATTTTAATTAAATGATTAAATCAAATCACAAAAATTAAAGTAAAACTATACTTTGTTGACGAATCTAAACGAATAAAAATGACTTTGAAGTGGAACGAGGACGGAGCTGTTTCCTGGACTTTAATTTATTAAGAAAAACAATAAGTGGTTTGAAAAAATTACACAATTCTAATATGTTCTATGAACTTTTAAAGGTCTAGAATGGATTCATTGATTTTAAGGTAGTAATCTGAACGATATAGGAATTCGTCTATATGACTCCAAATCATATTGTTCCTAGAACCTTTATAAAGTCATAGAAACTTTTAAGCGTGACCGATATCCTTCAATGTTTGCCCATGAATACCAGTACTTGGGTCCACAAAATGCCTTTGATGAACGGCTACACGGTGAATATACCCAAGTCTTCCAATTAACTGGTAGGTACGCCAATCGTCAGTATGAACTAGAATCCGTAAGAGGACATACGTTTTGGTAATTGGTATTAGAGTTTTCGCAGTACCATCTGGGACATACAAAGTGTCCCTCCTCCAACATTCTGCCGTAAATTCGAACACGTCAGTGAAATTAAATAGTTGGTACTTACTCATTTAGTAAGTAAACATTTACCTTTATTATATTTCCTCTTTATAACCGCTATTTCGTCGACTTCAACATTTCCAATTCGTTTAAGTGATAAGTGTAAGCGTAGTATCGTCAAGAAATATACATTTTTTCATTCTTGATACCACTGAACTCCTGCGACTTTGCTTAGATCTACAAGTGAGCATGTCATAGAAACTATCAAATGTATTATCCATAATAAAACCAGCATGGACATATGCCTTAGTGTTAATCTGGAAAGACTAAAGAAGCCACCTGTTCTTATCGACTTCTGCCAGCAGCCGTTACAACGTAACACGATTTCGAGTGTCTGTTGATAGTTTTAAAGCCAATGCTGAGTCCACAAATATAAGAAAACTCTATGAAGTAGGCCAAAAGTCTGCAGATTATCAAATAATAACAGCCAAATAAAAACTTACTGTACCTATCTCATTACGAACTTCAGCATTCCTCAATTTATAGTCTAACAAATAAGCGGTGTTTCAAGTGCATACAGCTAGAAACCAGTAACTTACACATCTTACAGCTGAAAATCAACACAGAGTGAGTTATGCAGCAATACATGGAAGCTGAGAGACTATCACAAATGGTTAAACTCCCATGACCAATGAAACGTTTAACAATTTTAATTCCGTCTTGGGATCTAGAAGGTAAAACTCATTCTAAACCATTGTGTATCACCAATCAGTGGATTCAGAGGATTATTAAACTCGTCAACATCATTATCAAGTGAAACTGTACAATGAATGACAGTTGACGTAACTACATGTTGGACATAAGTACTACTCAATCAGATTCTAACGTAAGGGGGTTAAATACTGTATTATAACAACCAAATACATTATTAACAAGTTAAATACAAATAGTAAACAGACAGTGAACTAATTAGTTATAAATTATTTTTTGTGATTACCAATGAAATGGGAAATATTGTTAAATCTCGAATTCTATTAGAAATTAAGAAATCATATGCACCTGTGACTATACGAATAAAAGTTGGTAACCATATTTTTAATAAAGGCTAAGTAAACAAAAGGTGATATCCAAAACATGAGTTCACTCACGTCGCCATTTTGCTGCTTTCAACTTATTGTGGACTTATTTCCTAGAGACGCTATTTGGGCCAGTATATAAGCAGTAGTATCAGCAAAACTACTTTACGGAAAAGTGAACTAAACAACAAACTAAATTACAACGACGACCTAGAATTTGGAAGTAGAGCGCTTCGTTCCAGCTGTCAACTCAATATCCAATAGCCTTTTAATGAGCTAGTTCACATCAATTAGTTTCTTTACTCTTTCATCTTGATGTTGAAGTAGAGTTTCAGTTTCTTCGGCAGTATTCAGTTCAAAAGCTTATAGCTATCTGAATGTAAAATACTTCCGGTTGTAGCCGTTGATGTTACTTGAGATTGATTGAATATCACAGTGTGGTAAGGTTGTGAGAATAAGCGTTTATCACGTTGATGAACAGTCGGTCAGGTAATCAATGTGTTGAGGCACCTAAAGATTGATCACTTTCTAGAATCAGTTTTTTGGTAGTCTAGTTCACTTATTTCGGTTGCATACAAGTGGACATATTGTTCCTGCCTGTCATTACATTCTCCTTGTCCTATCATCTCACTTAACTAACAAGAATGTGGTCAGGCCCTGCGTCAGAAGATATACAAAGTTCCTTATGTGAATACACTGTTCATCCAAATGCTTCTTGAAAGTGTTTAGTGAGTCGGCTGAGGTTATAGTAGTGTGTGGAGCATTTCTGGTCAAGTAGATACAAAATGAGAAGAAATTCTACCTAACCCAGACATTCTGTCTTTGATGTACAATCCTTTAAATATTTCAAAGCTGTATACTGGAAAGGGATCCTAAGGTTGTATCGCTTTAGACAGATAGGACTGTACTATTCACAATTGTACGAATCATTATTAATCACTCCTCGTTCTTCTGTAGCCGGTCCACGTACCTTCTCAGATTACGTGTTGTAACCCATTTTGTAGCATATTTCTGCACATTTTCAGAAGGTTTGTGCCTCCTTTGAGTCGGGGAAGGCAAGTATGTTGTGGGCCTCGAGATATGGTAGCTTTAAGGTCCTTGTAGGTGGCGATGAAGAGTTCTGGGATCAGCGCCTATGGCAGCCATCGGATGAGGTGAAACGTATCATGTGGCTAGGCTTACACACCTCTCCCCGGGCGGGTACAGAGTGTATTAGTTGTACTAACGAAGAGTCGATTTCTGCAGAGATAATAGATGCTTTGACTTCAATGGAGTGCTGAAGTACACGACACAAATTGGAAGCTATCGGGTTACAACTGCTGTTCAAGCTGCAGTAGGTCTTATTTAAGTGTTTGGATATCACTGCTACAGTGCTTAGCTTTCTACGTTTTTTATGTCGTTCATACAGATGATGATGTAAGCCAACTAGGTTTGTTGTTGATGAAAAGAAGAAAGAGAAGACGTATCCCTTCGAGACCTTAAACGATGCTTTTCACCATTCTGGCCTTCGTTAACTTTAGTCTAGAATTCCCGGTTACGTAAGTAGAGGGTCGTAAAAACCTATACTTTAAATCTCCAGAAAGACTTTGTAAGGCAGTGTCGGATGGCTAAGTAAAGTCTAGGAATAGGGATTTCGCGGTCTCAGCAGTTTACCTAGCTGTTCCATGCTAGAAAAACATTTACAGTGCTGGATCTGCCTTCTCTAGTACCAGTGCTGCTTTTCTTGGAATGTCCTGTGTTAATCGACAAACTTTCGCATTTTATCGCTCACATAAGATTTTGTTACTTTCATCAATAATCAAGATAAGGCAACCGTTCTATAACAGGTTGTCTGTTTCTTGTCTCCTTCTTTGAATACCTGGGAGATAAAAGCTTTTTTCAACTCACTTGGAGTCTATGTAACATCAAAGGAGTGCTAGAGGAAATTGCAAACAGATGTACATACTGACTCCGCTTATCGCTTTCACATAACAAAGTGGTTATCCTCGCAGCCTTCAGTTCCTGTGGAACTAACATTAATGTAAGGTGGATGGCCTAAGGTTACGCCTGTGACTGGGGAGGCTTGGCAAGTCAAGTTAGGGTTATCTTGGCTTAGTCGTCTTGTGAAGTGTGTTGTGAAAATCTCTACCATCTTGTCGTTAGTAAGATATTTTCCTTTAGGTCCCTTGAAGGTGATTGCTCCCTAACTCTCCGGCTAGTGTTGTTCCACAAGCTCATTCATAAATTCCGGATTTTTCTACATTTTCTTGGATGGGTCGGAGTGGTAAGATTTCCTGTCATCTCTGACCTTGATATTACAGCCAAGTAGGTGAAGTACTTCGATTATTTGATAGAGATTTTCTAGTTATCCCAAGCTCTTCTCTTTTAGTAGCTGAATTGTGGCTTTTCTCAACCAGAAAGCTCTCTTGTCTAGTCTTCTTGTTATGATGCGAACATTACTAGATATAGCCTCCAAGATGATTTTTATGGCTTCCTAATGATCCTAACTGGATAAGTATAACCATTCCTGTCGCCACAGAGCATTTTGTAGTTGCTCTTTTATCACCCCATAGTTTTCTCTACTGTGACATAGACAAGGAAAACTTTCGTCGCACGGTAGCCATTCCCCAGTAATGATGCCAAAAACCAACTGTTTAGTGACCATCGTTTCCTAGTGGGGCTTATACCTGAATATTTTAGGACTAGAAGTTGAGCGTCTGTTATCGAATTTTCCGAACTCCACAGTGACTCGTCGTGATTCCATCTTATGTCACTTCGAATGAGCTCGGACAGGTCCTTACTGGTTATTATTGTATCAAACTGTTTATCAGCCACCCAATTAGTGTTGATTAAGGTACTTTATAGTGATCAATCTTAAACAGCAGCAGACGGACTGTAGGAGGTCGGTAAGGGTAGGGTATGAAAAGGTGGTGGCAATAATTTGGTTGTTAATGCATATCGCTACCCTCTCGGTGCTACTTGATTACGTTTGCTTGCAGCTGCGCGATCTCGGGTCGCACACTTAGGATTCTTTAAAAGATATGGCTGCCAGTCCTATAGGAGCAGTCTCGATCAAGTCTTTTCTCCCAGGTACAGCAATCCATGGTTTTCAATTATTTGGTCTTACTAGGCTTTTGGTGCAAAGTTGTTGGTCGAAGAAAACGGAATATGGGACGTCACAGCCACGCTTCCTGACTGCTTCTAGAGCAAGTATATTTGTTTTCATAACATCGGATGTAGCTGTTTAACTACGCTCTTTACCTTGTACAAATCCTAGAGGGCTGTGGTTCCATTTTTCTGGCTCCTGAGAGACACAGACATTGGTCGAGGGAATTTAATATTAGTGGAGTGTGAAAGAGATGGACTGACTGCACCTATAGCAGTTCATTGCTTACTCCTTATGGTCTTGATAGCCACTGTTACTGCTATGTGTCATCAGCATGACGCTTAAACTGAATCATGTGTCCTTGTTTAGGAATCTCATAAATAATTGTGTTAATGGTCCAGACCTTGCCCTCTGGATTCATTTTTGAGGTTTCTAGTACAGACCAGGGTTTTTCGTGTCTCACTTTGATGGTTCAGGTATTTCTAACTGTAGGCAATTGTGACTTCAGAAGAACAATACTGCTACACTTGGCAAATCTAAAAGAACCCTGAGTGGAGAAGGGTAATCCTTGTTAAGTTTTCGCTCTTGTACAGATGACATAGCTTGTAGGTATAACGCTTATACAGAAGGGAGTGCGTGTGGCATCTGATATGCCGAGCACCTAAAGAAGGTCGATTGTCCTCGAAAACTATTTATCTGTAGACTGTTTCACTATTTTTGGTTGTATAAAAATGGACCATTTTATTCCTATTATTATTACATTGCCTTTGCTTTATCCTCCCATTTGACACATTAAGCTGTTAGAATATCGTTTCTCATTGATGGACTATGGTAAATCAATTGTGTATACGTACTTCAGTTAGTTATTCACTACTGCTCTTATTTTGTATTCAATGTTAGTTTCCCTAATTGGTTGACAGTGTGGTCTAATTCTATGTATATATATAGGATTGTTTCGAAATACAATATAACTCTTTCTGGTTGTCTCATCAATTTGCGTTCTCTCATTTCCAGCTTCGGACTAAGTAGGCATCGGCCAGATAGTGCAGTAATCACCTAGAAACTCTCACTGGTCCTTGTTATTGTAATCTAGTGCGTACAAGGTCACATCAACCACGTGGTCATACGAATTGATAATATCAATCCTCTTTCTAATGGCATAACAGTAGCCGACTGTTATTTGTCGCATTAGTTCCCTGCTTTCGAGTGAGCTGTCATTGGAGATTGGGAACACTGAGAAGAATAGTGGAATGCAGTCAGCTGATCAGAGATGTCATACTACGGATTGCAAGTGGAGAGCTTTGCTTGCCGTTTGATCAGTTACAAACTTCATTCCTGCAGGTCACTTCCATATAGATATTCATTCCACTGAACCATCGTGCCCTCTGTATGTTTAATGTTTCTAGCAGCTGAGGTATGACTACCAGTTAATAGAAATATGAAGATACTGATGAGCTGTTGGAGCTTTTAACTGATACAGCTACCAAATTCGTCGCGCTGCCTATTGGATATCTGGGCCCTGTGTCACCTTTCAGATTCTGTTTTTCTAATGCGTCACATAGTGTTATGACCTGTGGTACTAATGATCTTATAGTAGTTCTAACTCTACATTATGGGAAAACGTGTAGTAATCACAGAGATGGATGCTTCAATACAAAATCCTAGTACTCCTTTAGCATTTCAACAACACATCCACAATGAATTCATTTGTTGCTGAAGTTGAATTTGAATGCATAGTCTGTTTTTTTTTACTACCGAGCGACAATATTACAGTCATCCTTACCAATATTCTCCACCTTTTTGTTTTCCTTGGTGCGGCGACTCCTCGTGATAGCTATGTGTTTATCTAGATTTCTATCAGATAGGTGATTTAAAATAGAACCTACAACATCTGAAGTTTGGCCTATGTCGTATCTTGCTGACAGTGTGAGCTAACGCCTGGTGCGCAGCTCAATTACGAAACACCTAACCCCTGTGTTGTTGATAGCCCTGTGGATTGGCGTTAGAATGAGGGACCACTGTCGGTTATTCTAGTCCTTATTATGCATATGAGAATATGGCTGTTACAACATATATCTTCCTTGCTCTATATGAGCTACCTGAGACACTACTACTACAGTTGCTGTTCACTACGCCACTACTACCACTCATGTTGCTCAGGGGACAAATAGCAATAATAAAATGGTGTTTTGAGTTCATTTGGAAATGTACCCAGAATGCATTTAGGTGGATAATGTTAAAGAGGAATCGGATCGCTAATACAGGCTATCAAAGACGAGTTGCTCACAAATATCGTAAACGCAGAGGCACTGTATAGGTGAATGGAGAATGTAAAATGGCTCTTTGTTAGTTAAACATTAAGCAGCTTTTTAGTCTTCATTCTTCCAGGAGTAAAATAACATTTTGAAGCCTTTGTGTGTCATCATCATATCCTAAGACCCTCCACAGTTTTTACATTCACAGTGTAGATTAATACAGATGAACTAGTGTTCTTTAGATGGTGGGTTATGAAGATAATAAACATCACAAACCTCGGGATACCTCTGACTACGATTTTTCAGCTATAGAAAACCCTGCGTACTTAAGTTAAAAACTCACTTTATAAGAAATGGTGCTGCATCTAACATGGTAATGACTTTATGAATCACCCAAACGATACTATTGAGAAGAATGCAGTATAGCACCATACTGAACGCCTGTGCTAAGCCAAGGTAGAAGAAATAGTTTCATTGCACTATGTCTATACCTCCTACCAAATAATTTTCGCTTCACTTTGTTAACCTTTATTTTGTCATAGTAAGATTAACCCATTGTTTTAAAAAGCTGTATACTTACGGTAATATATAAAACTAGGAACGAGTAATTTTATCAAAAGTAGTGATTTTGCATACATTTTTTAACGCCGCATCAGCGTTTGAGTGGCAAGCTGGTAGTAAGTATCTCAATAGCTTCACGACTAACATGGATATTGACTACTTCGGTGGTTTTGTGCAGATAAATCGACTTTGGAGCAACACCAAATTAAGAGCTTAGATAGATACAAGAGCATCCAAGGTTGATTTCGTACTAGTTCTGAACTCCTTGAAGTGTAGGTTATAGTAGGTTATAGTTGCATTTAAATTAACCATCAGTTTAGATTTGTTTTTTTTTCAAACCAATTAGATTAAAAAGAACGGAGTCTCATAGTACGTTATATTCGAGTTCGCTTGAAGCACTGAAAGTAAATATTCACAGATCATTAACATTTCCAGGAACTCTGTACATAATTAGACCATAGAAAAAATCAGTTAATATCCAACAACTTGTATGCACCACTGAAGGTACCATCGAGGAATTGTGATCACTTTTCTACCTGATGATAAACCGAGTTCAACGTATTAGTAAATTAATCTAGAACAATGAAAAAAATTCTCATAGACAACAAATCAGGTAAACAATTTGATGATAAAATAGGATATTCATCAATATTCCTCTAGTTTTAGTGAATATGGTCTGAAGTAGCACAGATTTTACCTTGGTCGTATTTGCACACTCTGACAAATAGAGCCATCATCATTTCCTGAGTGCTTAGAACGATTGGTTATCGGATTGTCGAAAAACTATTAAATAATCTAGGAAACAAAAGATAAGAAGATAATACGACGACAATAGAATTGCATTAATTAACAAGTACTATATTTTTAGGCTAAGAGTCTGAATTTATAGGCTAAAAATCATAGTATTCGTAATCGATAAGTAGCTAATTTGTAAAATAACCTAAACATGTACTTACCTTTGAAGCTTAATTTGACTTATAGGGAAGGCACTTTAAAGATAATAGAATGAGGGTTCGTTGCAATATTTCAAAGGAATATGAGAAAGGTAAGTAGGGAAAAAATAGTTGGAAAATGAAAGAGATGCATTTCAGTAAATTTGAACGATGACTGATCTACACAATCTATTATAATTACACATGATTAGTAATTAAAGTGTTTTTTTTTCATACTGCATTGTCATAAGGCTGCAACGATTCATGTTTCACTTAAAAGTTACTTTGTATTCACGAAGAGTGCGGGATCACATGAGAAAGAAAATTCAGAAGGAAGAAGAGTGGAATGGAGAGTGACCCGGCAACTTATTAAAATTTAAACGTTTTTTTTCATTTCCACCTTCGTTGTTTATATTCATTTGTTGTTTGAACAGTACACGGTATGAAGACTTTAAGCTTCAGTGTGCTTGATTCAAGTTTGTTTGTTATATCGGGTTCATCCAAAAAAACATCATCTTTTTAAACTTTGTATTGACCTTTATTATCCTCATCGGCGATTATTGACGTTTGTGTATTTTTTGTAAGTACTACGAATTCGTATTGGAAGTTTCCTGTGTAGTAACTCTACAAAAATATCCTGGTGTACACTCATATAGGTTAAGCATGTTGTCTAGCTCATACAGATGGTGGCTATACTCAAATTATTTAAGTCTTCACAAACACTAAATTGATAAAATCCCTTATTTGATGTCTCTTATGCCTATATTCCGTTAAGGATTTCCACTAATTTTTAGAATTTACTTGGGTTTTTCAATCATATCTGTTGTAATACTGAGATCGATGCTTAAATAACGTGTGGTATCATCCTGACTTGTCAATCAAATATACTTGTATGACTCTAGAATTATCTTCAACCAATGCTTGGGCACTCGACTGTATTCCACGCGTAATACAAACGGCAAGAGATTAGTTGTTATAGGATAATTTATTTCATTAGGCTACAATCAAATAACGAAATTTAATAGCGCAAGTACAGTCAGTCACGTGTTCAATCACACCGTAACATGCATACCGCAATAGGAGACATACAACTAATAAAGATCCAATATTATATACAGATGTACCTGCGGCTGCTACATTTCCACAGAAGTTGAACTAAACGTCATGGGAATTTTAACATAATTCACATTGTATTCACAATATTATATGAAGCTCACTGAAACTGGAACAAGGAAATTACAAGATAATTAATTCTAGTGGCTACAGCACTTTTCAAATTGGTATACTTCAAAGGTAAACATTAAAATAAGTAACTAAATTGACTATTTAAAAAGAGATAAAGTTATGTTATATCCAACAAAAATTATTTTATCACTATCGGAAAAATAACAAACCTCTGTATTTTACTTGTGTTCTTTAAGAAGTTGTAGATTTTCTGTGATGACTGTAGTCCAAACAGGTTATATACAATCTGTGTAATGGTAAATAATTCATCGAAATAAATAGTTGTATTTAGATTCATCACTGATGCTAACCATGTTTGATTTAGTAAACACAACTAGCTGTAGGCGTTTGAACAAGTAACACCACCAGATTATGATACGACGCACAACGGAAAGTAACTCTTCTCAGAGACATCCAACTTAAAAATCTCAATCCCGTTTGCATTTTGCTTATGATCAAATATATCTTCCTCATAATTTATCACAGTCTTCTGTTTTCTGCCTATTCGTTGATGAGTTTAGTCATTAAAAACTATTCTAGATATACCACAAGTGTTACTTGATCGAATACAAGGTACACTTCACCTGTTTTCATTTGTACTACGCATACTACAACTTCATTATATCATTTTCAGTTTTACTATTTCAGTTTTATTGATCATTTGTACACAGTTGAATATGTAATTCTAACTTTCTCGATATGTACATTTTTATATGTTCTTTATTCGATTCCTTGTGTACTTGTCTGTGAATTCTCATTAAACTGAAATAAACAAAAATCTTCAGAATTCGTCAGAAATACTGCAATGAAGTTCAGTTCATTACACTAGAACTTAATACAATTCAAAATAAAACAGAGTTCTTCCTACTATTCGCAAATATTTCATCCATTTATAACTACTGATGTGAATAAAATTAATCTGTAGATGACAAGTGAGATTCAAGAAAAAACATTTTCTTCTATTTATGGCTTCTCAACTGGATGAATTTCCATCCTAGCACTGATTTTCTCATTAGAACAGAAACGGACTAATTTCGAGTTCTGGTGTTATTATCAGCAAGCTGGTAAGTTCAAATTAAAGAAAAATGTACACCTTTCATTTCACTTTCAAACTATAACCTAACTTTGATCCTATTTGTTTATCAACAGTATGTCGTGTCTACTTGCTTAGAATGTACATTTACAAGCGGAAACTGATTCCTTTCAATTATGAACAATATAAATGGGAAGGTACAAACACTTTCAACATATACGTAATTACTAGTTATCACAAACCTTATTTTGTGAAGTATGTAAATGATTGCATATGTATCACTATGTTATCAGGTGGAAAGTAATTTCTACAGTGAAAGCAAGAAGAATTCACTACAAATATATCATAAATAAGAGATAGTAAGTAGTTGTGGTCATCATTCCGTCTTATTAAGTAAATGCAGCAGAGACATTTATTACAAAGAGGTAGATGTTCAGTGAATACATACAAATAAAGATGAACTGTTTAGAAAAACTGAAGTATATTATCATAATAATACATTGAATTAAACTTTATGAATGACACATATACACCAAAAATTGTTCTCATGCAATTATCAAATGCATTGTAGACGACTTTATGACAAGCTACTGATTATTAATCAGTAGTATAATAAATACACAAAAATGAAAATGTAAGGAGTAAACGAAACCCCCTATTGTGAAATATATGATATGTACTTTTGAGGACTCCCATACAGGAACAGAACAGCTATCCAGTACTCCTCCGTCTCCAATAATACCCTACCAACATTAATCTACGACGAATTCAATCAATCAAATTTAAAAATGTAAGTTCCAGGTAGGTGATCTGTATTGTTTTATTTAACGAATTCATTATCAAGCTATACAATCGTATACATGATAATTTCACAAAATAATTCCATGAAGAACAATATGAACAATGAATAAACATGAACAATCATTTAGTAGATACATTTAACAAACATACAAACTGATAAATTCATTTACATCTATGAAAATAATTAATGTGTTTACATGTTAAAATTAATTAAAGACATTAAGCGGATTAAATGAAATACTGTCAGAAAGATACTTTTGAGTAAAAGTCAAGATACAAGGATGGGAAAAATTATTAAATAAGTAAGAAATTATAATTCGATTGTTGAATATCAGCTGTTGGGAGCTTGTTTAATGGTTAAATGACAAAGAGTTCACCACGGAAACTTATGGTCTTGGGTTCTATTTCCGGTGGGTTAGTGGATTAGGCATTGCTGAAGAAACCTATACTAGGATGAAACAGCTCTCTAGTACCACCTGGTGATCAATTGGTTATCTAATTTAGACAAATTCGTAATATCAAATTAACAAATAATGGGTTATTGAAAAGTAAAGAATGAGAAGAGAAACATTTCATCAATATATTTGCTACTAATAGTACGATTACTAACATCAATAGTAATAACATAAGAACTAAGTTTAAGGACGCGATGAAGACAAAAATAAAACATACTTCTTTTGTACACATATTAGAGGACTTCATATTATGAATAGACAAGACTTCTGCTATTTTCGAAGAGTTAAATACAGAAAAATCTTGTTAGATTGGAACGAACTCTTCAAACAAGGCGTTAATCAGCTAAAAACTCTGAACCTACATTTCGTACTATTTAGCACTTAACCAGCAAAGCACATATGCCATCTTTGAGAGAGCTGACACTCCTCAGTGGATTTGATCCCTAGTCACTCTGCTTTACACTCTATGACTATCACCACTGAGTTGAACATGCCCTGGTTGATCCGCTGCCGGATAGAGCCGTATACATTGATTGGCTATTGTTTAATGACCAATTTAGTGCTTATCAAGCCCTTTGTAGACCTATTGAATTCAGCCAGCACTATAAAAGACATGATAAACATTAGAGTGGTCATTACTCAGTGATTTACCAATGTATACAACAACAAGTAACTAGTCCCTTATTTAAATCTATTCATAGTGATCCATCATCCTTAATCACGAATAAAATGTGTTAAGTCAATATTCCGTCTTCACAAATGATGATTGTTTCATCCATACATTATCAGTACTATCAGAACTATCCAATAGGAGATTTATACTAAGAACTTGTTGACATGTAATATTGACACGTTCAGTAAAGAAGCATATATGCTGACATTGTTTAAATACCATCCTGAACATCACATATGAAATGTAAGTTCAACGGGAATCCTTAATCTATAAATTCCATTGGAACAATTACTAATTAATTATCATAATTTATTAATATTTAATTGAAGTTGACAACTTCATTGATTGAATTCGAACTTAGTGATACCTGTGATACACAGTAAAAACATTTTAGATTCAATGGTATCAAGAGTAATTTGTCTACACTAATGAGGAGACTCTAAAATGAAGTAGATACCTTGATTTTCTTTACTACTTCTCCATAGCTATTAAGAGTGTATGTCAGCAAAGTTTAAAGAAAAATTATGGTGAAACTTCTTTTAAGTGATTTCAAAATCCATATTGCACTTGAGGAAGTGATCGTAAAGTAAACCCTTCTAGTCTAGATTAAGTTTCATTTGTAACCTAGCATTATCGTGCTGTTTGGGATCAATTAAGTAATTTAGTAAATTATGGATAACCAGTAATATAAGGGATTTATGGAGATTACTGAATCTCGTAGTTTATATAACAGATTAATTATAGCTAAACGACTGTTGAAAGCCAGGATGTATTAGGTAATTATTTCGTCCTAGTCTGAAACTCCTCAGTAGTATACATCCACGACCCCACCAGGGCTCGAACCCAGGTTGTTTAGACCTTACATTTAACGCTTAACGTTTACACCACTGAGCCATAATTTGATTGTGTATACTCTTGAATTAAGTTATTTCACAATATTGCATAACCATTACCTCCTGATATGGATATTCAATCCTGAGTACCATGGTAGATTGAAACAGGTGCCCAAAGATTTCTGATTTACAACTGTTGTTTAACAATGATCAACCTATGATGTGGAGGTTTAAATTAGACAATCACTAGAGCACCAACTTACAACAATTAAACATTTCTTCTAGAATTTGTTGTGGGTACTTCAGAGGAGAGAATGTCTTCACTCATCTATATAAGAAAGTATTGTTTTAAATGAGAGTACGATTGAAACCCTATGAACGATTATTATTCGCTATCATTATTTCTAATAAATCATAGTGGGACAAACGGTGTCATTTTCATTTTAGTCATTTAAATAGATGTCTTTTCATTGCAATTGTCAGTTCAATAGAAAATTCTCATTACTGTCTTGTGATGGGATTAAGAAAATCTTTATGAGATGTAGTATATGTTTGATATATGAAATCTAGGACGTGTGTGTCACCTTATTCCCAGCATATCGGCTAAATGTATATTAATCCTATTGTTGAATTTCTCACAGAGACATGAACTTACTATTTTTCACTTATAACAAAGTGTTTTATGTCAAATAGGAAACAAATTATGTTGTAGATCTTGCTATAAATTGAAATCCAACCTTGTTAAAGATTGCTGAATGTTCTCTAGATATCGAAATTTCTTTAAATGATACCAGTACGTGACGAAATCTGTGATGATATTCACTGTGAAAATGGTAGATCAATAACTTATCATTAATTTGTTCTCTTTGAGACAAGCTAAATTCTGTAGTGTAAGTAAATAGGGCTACTTTATCTGAGTTCACTAGTAGTCTGAATGCATTGGTTGGTCACTTTGTAATGACTAGTTTCGTATTCATCAAGTTCTTTATAGTGCTGATCGAATTCTGTCGATCTAATTGTAATGTGGCCACCAGTCTAAGTGACTCAACATAACTGGCAATATTTAGAGATGAAAGGTAGTTTTGGGTAGTAATCGGTAGGAAACCATGAACATAGATTTATTCTACTTGGGACTCGTCACCAAGGCATACCTCCAAAAACAACCATTGCGAACTGATCATGACTACAAAGGACTCGATGAACATCAGATCTGTTACTCCATAGTGAGCAACCAATGCATATATCCTAGTCATACAGACGGTCAGGTGCAGCTCGAATACCTTAGAGATAACAGTCACAAACTGTGAGACTGGGTAATCAGTGATCGAATCTTCAGAGGAAGATAAGAACCCTCGAAGATTGTAGGTACACCATGTTGATGAGTGCCAAATAAAAGAAACCTAGATCTAAGGTTTCATAGTGACTACCCTTAAACTATCTTTCAGCAGTCTAAATATAATGCGAATAAGATGACTATGCATAATACATAGATTGATAGATTTTCTCTAATTGATTAATTCTGAAGTTATTTAGATCCATGAGTTAACATTCAATACTTGTTTACAATACTAACTTCAATCACTTTCCAACATTGTTTGATTATATCCACAGTCAATATGAAATAGTGCATTACTCAATAAAAATGACCTATTTTAACATCGATCTTACCAATAAAAGTATAGTTCACTATCTTTCTGACCAATAAAGCTTTCATTAAAGTCAGTTAAACCGTTGATATTTCTGTATCCCATGGGAGTGAGAAAACCTACCATAAAAAGAAATTAGAGAAAAACTCTAATCTCTTACAGTAAACTGTTTACTACCCTCTAACTCATTGAATCACTCTTACTCGCTTGTATATACACACTATACTAATTTAGTTATTCTTTTGTCTAATCTCTGTATTTATATAATCATAAAAGGTACAAGAACATTTCATTTTAACAAACTTTCAAAATGGGTAAGAAGGGAATAAATAGAGGATAGAAAGAATTGCGGAATATTTTTAGACGAATCATAAAATAAACCAATCAGTATTTGAAACTGTTGTATTCTTTCATTCTACAGGTGTAAGTGACTTATATTAATAGAAATTTGTATATGACCTATTTTACTTATCCTCCCATGGGTTTTAATTAGACTCAGGCATATTATAGGCCTATTTTTCATAATGAAATCAATGAATGTAGGCGAAAAGTAGTTTATTACTGATTGGTTAATATAGGTCTTCTAGTTTTGCATATTTAATATGTTTATGTTTGTATGTATTCCTATCTTTAGTGGAAGAGTTCCACCTCCTTCGCCCCTCCCTGTTATTTTATCCGTTCCGGTTTGATAACTTGTAATTGTTAATACCATAAAATGTGAGAATAACCATTTTTCTTCCAATGGGACTTTCAGCACACTACCCTCCCATTGTTACTTCATCAATCCAGTATCCCTATATAGCATCTTTCTTTTAGAAAATAATAACATCCATACAAATCTTCTCAGGTTAATCTATCGATTTAAGTTATATATCAAGCTTCAATAAGTATTTCATTTTTATTTCCCAACAGTCTTACTCCCGAAGGATCCGCCATACCACATATCTCGTTATTATTATATAGACAATAAGCAAGTGAATAAATAATCTCTAAGGGTTTATATTGGCCTAACAGTTCTTTTACTTCATCATATACTTCAACTTCATTGATCGTACAAAAATACCATAAATTGTATACAATATATGCATAACATCTTCGACTGCGTTCACTCAGGATTTTGTTATGCTGTTCTTTTTCCCCTGAGGCTTATATTACCTCAATTGTGAACCTAGTTACAGAATAAAATACAATTAAATCGATTACCAATATTATCAAATATACAAAATTATCAATATTGACCTAGTGCAGAATATTATCAGTATCTTCTTAAAAGAAAAAGTTCATTCAACTCACTGAATATTAATTGTTATTGATAACATTCATTAAAGTACAGAATACAGTATTATTCCAATTATAATCAGAAATCCATTACATTGTGTTCTCATAATGGGATTGATTACCCAGTATACTTATTGATTCTTTCTTTTGTACTCACAAATACAAGTATCCATACACACACACGTGGATATACACTGACATATATACAAGTAAAAATTACATAAAACTAGATCCGATTCAATTCTATTGATCAACGTTTGAAGAGTTCTTCTGTCGATGAGAACAAGTAAGTAAATAAGTCATTTTGAAATGGTAGAAAAGGTTTGTAGCTCAGAAGTTTGAGCAGTTGAAATCGTCCAGACTGATGACGAAAGCCCATCAAGCTCAGAGAATGCAATCAAACCAAAATAAGTCATTCGATGTTTTTAAGTTCTCATATCAAAGAAAAAACCATATAGATTAAACTGATTAGTGACTTTTATCATCTTTTAGTTGATTGAATTGGTCTACACAAAGATCCTGGGGCTGAATCTAGGATGCTCAAGGCTGAGGAGTCCCATGCCAGGACGAAACAGATGTCCAGTACTCTTAGGTTTACAATGACACCGTACCTAAGCCAATTTGTGACGAATTCAATCAACTAAAACTTAATACCAGTTTTCACAAATCACCTTAATTTAATACTATTTTTTTTATCTAGTCTTTATAAGCACTAAAAGACTTTCATCAATCAAACTACAATAATGTGATCGTGGATTTATGTAACTTCTTAATGTTGATTACATTAAGCAACAACTGATGGAGTAGCATAAATGACTAGACAAAATAGACATTTTGCACTATTTCAGTGAACAATAAATACAACTATCACAGTCTTATGAGTTGTTAGTCATAGTCTGATTAGCTTCATGTTGACATTCCATTCTTATTCAGGACAACTCAATGATGAATTATCAGAAATTCAAGGTTTTACCTAGAAGATAAAGTGCAATTAAGGATTTATTGTTAGAAACTAAAACTTTTTTTTCACGGAAGTATTAATTTAAGTAACATGCAAGAAACTTTATGAGGTGGTAAGTTTTGACAAAAAAAAAACACAAATTGTATGTTCAGTTTATGAGATGTGACATGACACTGTTGATTATTATCAGTTGATGGATGTTGGTTAACTAACTACTTCGAACCAGATGGCACTGGATACGTGTTTCGTCGTAATGTAAGATTCTTCTGTAATGCACATATATGACCGTATTAAGAATCAAATCTTAGAGTCTCTAGTGTAGAGCGCTTAACTTTCAGACCACTGAGTGAATATCTAATGGTTTATTTTCTTAGCTTTAGTAAACAGTCTTTACAACAAGTATTGTTTAAATTGTATTGTTACTTACAAACGGAATCCAATTTAAACAAAACTTGTGATTAATAGCTATATCTAGGCGATCCACTCAAGAGGCACATGTAGCAACAGAGATTGACTAACTTCAGTCCATAACAAATCAACAGGAAGATACAAGATCATCCTAATTAGCCTTTACAACAATTTATAATATAAAGACGTACTTACGATATAGATACTGAGATTACTTGCTTCAGCTATTCAAACTCCTAAAAATTTATATAATGAGACTTTGAAGATTCTTTATGCCAAGAAAAGTGATATCCACTATAAAGAATCACTAAAAACCAATGAGCATCGAATAGCTATTCAATTATGATTTCAATTAGGATGGATACCAAGTCATTAAAGTACTTATTACAACACCTGAAAATCATGTCATAAGTACAAACTGCCAAATGAGTTTCAGGATTAGTAAATCATGGTTGTTCAATACTATTTGATTTTCATTAATGATTCTCAATTATAATGTAAATCACTTAATTGAAATACATCATTTAACTGCTGATAATTATTTTATTGTATATTTCTTTACAGGTAATTGATATAGATCATTATAAACATTAAATTATTACGTAATACTTAATGTGATGGCTACAACAATGAGTTTGTCAAATTTATCCGCAAATATCGACTTATCATCACGTGGACATGAGATAGCAACAATTCCATCAAATAATAACATTAATTCATTAGATCATTCAATTACACCACAATTATTTACTCAATTAGGATCAATTTCATCTTCATGTGTAACATCGACAACAGCAGTACGTGATCCTACTGATATTTGCACAAATTTAAATATGGTTGATCGACATTTAACAAATTCTAATTTTCCATTTATTCAACATTCACAATATTCCACAATACCGAATCAATTGACATCTAATTCAAATTTATGCAATTCATCGAATTCACCATCAAATTACTTTTCACAATCCAGTTCACATTTATCTGCTGCTGCTTGTGTAGGTATGTTACAACAACAACATCAGCAACAACACCATCACCAACATAGTCAGCAACAACAGTCACATCAACATCCATTGGAGATTAAACGTGATAATTATGATATGTTAAGTATGACAACAGATCCAGCTATGAATCAGTTTGGTTTAGTACGTTCATGGATAGCACAACAACATCACCAACAGCAACACAGTCTTCATCATCACAGTTCTCCAGAGTGTTCCACTTCACCAGCGGATCAATCGAATTTCTTAGCAAACTCATCAAATCAATCACATCATAATTGTTTCATGATGAATTCACAATCACAAAATAGTTTTCATCCAATTTTATCTCTATCACCTAATTCCGCTGGAAATCAGAATACAAATAGCAATAATAATAATAATAGTACTCGTAATGGCACAATGGCTTCGGCATATTCAGCTGTTGCAGCAGTGCATCACTTAACACAAATGAGCAATCAAATGGTTGGAGCAATCAATGGCAGTAATAATAATTCTGTTGGATGTTTAATTGATAATTCAACAAGTTCAGGGGTCAATTGTCATGTTCCATTCAGTAACAGAGGATTATCAAATCAAGTAACAAATCCTTCAAGGTAATATTTGATGTGACATTCATGCCTTATATGTCAATAAATATTCTCTCCTGTTTCATTCTGTTTACTAATACTCTTGTGTTTTTATTTGTCTTGTGCTCTTATTTCGGTTGTGTAAGTGTTAAACTTTCGTTGTCATTCTAAACTATATACCCAGCCTTTACTTCTCTGTTTAATAACTGAGATTATATGACGCAACAAGTTCACAGACGATTAAGTTTTGTGGAAATTGATGAATTTGAATTCGATATCAAGAAACAATTTGAGTTAGATAACCGTTGAAAACTAGGGACTTCCACTGAACAGCTGTTTTGTCAAAGTCTGCCACTTCTGAGAAGGGTCCATCCGCAACTACATTAAGGAATCAAGCCCAGCATCGTAGAGTATAGCCTCTATTACTTAATCGTCAAACCAGTGATATTCCTAGTCTTAGTCGATTCGCAATACATATTTGCGACTTCATTAACTGTCATCGTTTAGTAACCGCCTCACAGTCGACATAATTGAATTATACTGGTCACGTCTTACCATTAGAAATCTATGAATTACATTCTGAAGTTCTTCACTAGTGAGCCTATGTTAATTGTAGTTGAGTGTTGTGGAGATCACTAGTAAATTTGAATTTTATATTACGAGTATGTCATTAAGTGAAGGAACTATAAAATATTAGCCGTTGTATATAGGGCGGTTCGATGGTCTAACGGTCAAGTGTTTACCATGAAACCCAAAAGTTTTGGGCTTCACTCCCTGATGGTATACATGCGCGCTGCAAAGTCATTTCATAATGGGACAAAATAACAGTCCAGTGAAAACTTCTAGTCTTTAGTGGTTGTTTAACTTAGACTAGTTGATGATATCGAATTCACAATTAAATATATCCACCTAAGGAAACACTGTATAACTGTTTTGTCCGAGTTTGAGACTTCACAATGACAATGTTCATCTATGACCCTATTAGACAGTCACTTAGTTATTGAATTCCATAAGTCACATAAGTGAGTCATACCATCATAACCGTTTTAAGTATAAGTTATACAGTTTCTATGATAATATGATGGATGAAATGAAATGCTCTGATTCTTAGGATAGTCATTATTTATCATGTCATTATAGCGATGATGTATACTTCCGGACGGTATCTTCTTCAATAACCATCATTATTTTTCTACTGACTTCACCTGTTTAATTGTTATTAAGACCATTATTATTATTATCATTCTATTTCAATTGACTAACTTCCATGAATGTATCTAATTGAAGGTATGAATCTGTTATTTTTGGTAAGGAACTTGAAATTTGAATATAATCACAAAGGATTACATCATTCATAATGGATAATGTGTGAATACATGAACTTGTTCTAACTAAGGATAATTTCACTTTCAAGAAATATATATATATCCAGCCCTAACTCCCCCCTCCCTCTCAACAACTTAATTATACAGTAAAATACTGTATAGATCATATAGAACACTAGTAACCACCAAAAGTTCCCTTCTATTTTTCTATTCTCATCTAATTTTGAAACTAATTATTATCACTATTTCATTTTTGATAACGAAAGGATAACCTATCATTTATTCCACATTCCCTTTCTGTCTTCTTAACTCTCTATCTTTCCTCTAAACCTGAAGATTAAATTTACAGTAATCAAGGAATTAATGAAAAGTTTCATATGTGTGTGCAGTGTGAGTGTAGGTATATTACTGAATACATGAATGAAGATATCATAAGTGTTTTCCATACTGATAATAATACTTGTTAAAAGATATAGTAAAGGTGGATTATGAATAGTTATGGGATTTAGAATGTACATTTCGTTCTATTTTGGACTCATCAGATGAGTACACTTGGCATAATCTCATATTAGAATTTACTCTGAGATTCCAGCACAGTACATATTACTTCAAGTGTTAAAGCTTTATGCAAATGAGTCTAGCTAATCATGAATTCGATCAATAGTTATTAATTTAATAGCACTGTTGATATTAAGCACAGTAGTCGATCAGTTTCTATTTGCGTAGGCACATTCTGAATAGACTGATTCGATTAATCACAAATGTTAATGAAAATGAATTGTTAGTGAAAGTAGAATTCATGATTCGTATTTTGCTTTATAGGCAACCATTACGAGCATTTGCCGAAATTGTTAATGCGTTCACTAGTTTAATAGTAACAAATTCAGATGAAATGTGAAAGTGATGAGTTTGATCTATGTTTACATTCTTGAATGATAACTACTGATGAATTACTAATAATCAACACACATTCTGGTAAATATGTGGGTTTACATATGAAATCAGTATAAGACTTAATTGACAACATGAACAACAAAAATTTGAACTACACGTAGTAGCGATGCTAGAGACAAAGACTAAATATTGTAGAATTCAGTATGAGAAGAACGAACGAAATGGAATAACGTTTCAAAGAATAATAGGACTTAAACTAGATAAAGAGTGAATGTGTCTGCCCATCTACGACCGACTTTATCTCACACAACACTCTCGTTTCTCCAGACTGTAAATACTACTATGCCTTGACGTTCGGTTTCAGCTCTCATTTATGTTGCTCCTTTTATGCCAAACAAATATGTCGTAGTGCAGCCATATTGAATATAAGTTAAATATCAGTAATGCCGATCCGATATCGAAAATTAGCATAATTCGGAAATGTCGATCGTTAGATTTCAACTTATTCGTATGACTAGTAAATGATTTCCGATAGGCTTGAATATAACAGTTTTAGTCTATGATAGGATCATAGAGATTTGATGTCACTAAGATACCTTGTATTATGATGAAACAGCCATCCAAAGCTTCTCAATCCTCAATGGTTTCCTAGCTACAGTCAATCTTTGATGCAAAACTACCTGATTTTATTTCAAAATGTTTAGGAAGTAATAATTAAGTAGACTCAACACATCAGAATGTGTTATTATTAGATGGTCATTTTCTTAGGCATTTCACAGACTGATCACAGACAACACTGATCTATATATAATGCTTTTTAATCTGCATCTTATAGATACGCACATTGTACACCAAGAATGGAAGTAGCATGGGCTCGATTTGAAAAACAACCCCCAAATAATTTACGTAAAAGCAATTTCTTTCATTTCATTATTGCTTTATATGATCAAAATAGACATCCTATTGAAGTGGAACGTGCTGCATTTATAGATTTCGTCGAGAAGGATAAAGTGAGTTTAATGTTATATTAATTATTATTTTGTTTGTTTACTTTGTAAAGATGTTCTACAGTCTATAAAACAGTTCTTATCATTACAAACTAATGCCAGTTGAAGGAGATCGGTCGAATGTTAGGAAATACTGGGAAGGTACTCAAAACTAAGATTTATGTAACATCTAGTGACTTACTAGCTGATGATTTTAAATATAAACGTGAGACTAGTACATGATTAGAGGTTAAGAATTGTAAAGTTTATCACAATCATAAATCATAAGTAACTTAATGAACAATAATCGGATAATCACTAAGGAGACTGTGACTAGTAGAATATAATTATGCTGGGGCAAGTAAGCAGATATTCCAGATAGTAATGAATAGACAACCCAATTACAAGTTGATTGTCTAAAAGTAACGAGCTCGTTTAGATTTAATTATCCTACAATCCATCGCTTGCAGAAATCGCTGATACGTACTGCCTAGGTGTACACTCTTTTTATACTGAGTGCATAATTTTTGATGTAAGCTGATTAGAGATAGTTGGTTCGAATTCCTGATTGATTTAAATTTTATTCTCACTGGCATTCATCTAAAGATTTTGAATTTAATGTATAGTTATAATTGTTGTAAGTCCTCAGGTACGTCATTGTAACAGGCACCAGCTAACATGTAGCTTTCATGTAAGGTTTTCTTCAAAAATGAAACATCTGTCCGCTGCTCATTGGATTTTAGTGACTGTCTGGTTAACAGTATTCTGCAACATGATGCAATCTCTACAAACTTCCTTCCTAATCTTTAAATATCCTATTATGAGTATTATATATCTCAGTTTAAATGATAATGATTCTATTAAATTAAATCGATAGCAATAGATGAAATTCTAAATTGACTAAAGTTAGTAAGATTAATCATTGGTTGCTGACTTAGTAATCTGACGGTCTTGTTCACGACCCCATAGTGACAGTAGTGAAAGTACACTTATGTAAAGTCCTATACTTAGACAAAACAACAGTCTAATCCAAGTTCTTAGTTTTCAGTGATTGTTTAGCCCAGGTCAATTCATGATCCAGTTTAACATCAATCTCTACAACACTTGATTATTATTATTTTTTTGATATGCTCATCACGAAATATTCAATTGATACTAAACAGAAATAAACTCATTGACAATTGAAACTCATTTCGACTTGTGCAATAGATTTTGATCACAGCAGGATCTTCGTATATTTTAATGAAAAATAACACGTTGTGAAAAACAATGAATACACAGTTAGACATTTATTGTGATACACGCAATTAATTGAATAACAAGTGATTTAAATTAAACAAATTATAATAAATGAAATTGACTTTTTCTTCTTGAATTCCAGCTGTTGAACAGCTAAATGATGAGATGAAATAGT
The DNA here is from genome assembly GCA_025215515.1 of Schistosoma japonicum. NCBI lineage: Eukaryota > Metazoa > Platyhelminthes > Trematoda > Strigeidida > Schistosomatidae > Schistosoma > Schistosoma japonicum. The sequence goes on from CM046063.1 coordinate 33,638,365, forward strand.
TTGATAGGATTATACAAAGACTTTATAATTATTGTTTGACTGATGTAATTTAGTTGACTGGATCATGTAAACTGCATCATCTCAAGACACTCTCGAAATACATTGGATAACCTAAATGAAACTAGACGACTAAGATTTTGTAGATGACCTAGTTCTTCTATCCTACACGCAGCAACAGATGCAGGTGAAGACAGATAGTGTAGCAGTAGCCTCGGCAGCCTGTCAGTAGGCCTTAACATACACAAAGAGACAAGCAAGATCCTTAGATGCGAAAACCAATCGAGTACCAATCGAATTGCACTTGACGGAAAGACTCTGAAAGATGTGGAAACTTTGGCATACCTGGACAGCGTCATCGATAAACAAGGAGGCGTCTGATGTAAATGTGAAGGCGCAGATTGGTAAGACTATGGGCAGCATTTCTACAATTGAAGAATACCTGGAATTCATAATAACTATCAGTCAACATTAAAGTCATAATTTTCAATACACATATTGTATGGAGATAAAACCTGGAGAACTATGAAAAACACCATTCACAAGATTACAAGTACTTATAAACAACTGCTTGCGTAAGACACTTCTGATCTGTTGGCCAGATACCATCAACAACAACCTACTGTGACAGAGAATAAATCAACTTCCAGCCGAGAGAGAAATTAGGAGAAGATACTGGAGGTGGATAGGACACATATTGAGGAAATCACCAAACTGCCATCACAAGACAAGCATTTACCTGGAATCCTGAATGCCAAATGAAAAAAGGAAGACTAAAGAACACATTGATTTAGAAATTCGAGAGAGACATGAAGAGAATAATTAGCGGTTGGTTAGAGCTGGTAAGGAAAGCCCAGGACAGAGTGAATTGGAGACTGTTGGTCTGCAGCTTATGCTCTACATTAGGATCATTGGCATTGATTGATTGGTATGATTTTGAAAAATCAGCTGACATTACTCATTATCATAGGTTTTTATTTGACTGAATATTAAAAACCTACTCTTAATGTTAGTTGGTTGCATGTAGTCAACAGAATACTGTGTTTGACCTAGTGCTTTTTGTTCTTTATCACTTATCAGTTAAGCACAATTGAGTTTTTCAGGACCTTAATGCTATTTACTCCATTCAAATTCGTGTCATCTAGTCACACAGTTCGAGAAGTTACTACTGAATAGTAAATTAACTTGGAATACTATTTTATCAATAAAGACATTTCTGATGCATATCAAATACAACAATATTAATGAAACAAGATAAGAGAATACATGAACATCTTTCATAGTTTATATCACAAATTAACTATATAGACAGATAGCTGCTAAAACCAAGATTTACTTCACAACTGTTGCGTCCTGGTACGGGACTGTTTAGTCGTAAGGTTCATTCATGACTTCTCCAGAGATCAAAATCAAGAACGTCAGACCTACCTAGTAAAAGTGTAATTTTCAAACTACTGAACTAAATCATACCTTCATCTAATGATAAGGTTTGTCACAGCTATCCCTCTAACTATGAAATTTAGGATTGTCTAATATGAATCAGTCCAGTAATCAGTGGCTTTATGGAGTGAGATCATATCTTGTTTAAATACTGTTCAGTCTATTATGCCTAATGCATGACGGTATAAGTGATAACTAGGAATGTGTAACAAAGTTTTCAGCTAACATAGAGACCGAGAGCTTTAAAGTACGAATGCACGCTGCTGTAGAATTCCACACTATGGAGAAACAACTGAGCAGTGATTCCTGGTTTTCAATGGTTGTTTAGACCGGGTCAATTCTTAATTTTAAATTTACATTCAACAATCACTGTATCACCATATCACTTCTATTAGTTCTTACGCTTTTACGAATTAATGTCTTTTAATGTTTGGTACTTAAAGGTAGTTGGTATGAAGTTCCATTTAATTTAATATTTGTCCGAACTTCATTGTAAAGCAGTTAATCCTCCCAAATGGAGTTGAATCTATCACCCTTTAAATTTATCTCTTTCTTTACCTGTTACAGGAACCTGAGGGTGAAAAGACTAACAATGGAATTCATTATCGAATACGTTTAGTGTTTTCTAATGGTATGTTTGAATCTGTTTGAAAGTAATGTGTTATAGTTTATAAATGAGTTAAACATACTTATTGCTCAATAGCCAATGTTCCTTCAATTGAAACATGATAAAGAAAGTGATTAAGTAACTTAAAGATTTACACTTCATTCGTTGATACTTTTATGTTACTCACTAATTTAGAAGATAATTGCCTAAATTATGTTGTTAGTTCATGTTTAATACTGAATGAAGAAGGTTAATTTAATCCTGTAGGAGAAGGCCAATCCTCTTGACATTTAAGTGTCAAACTTCTTGTCAGTTATTTACTTCTCATTGTGAACTGACATCAATTAGAAAATCATTAGAAATTAAATGGGATCGAATAAATACTTTATTATGGTTTGTAACTACCTATAAGGTTGAATTATAGGGCATCAAGTGTAGAGATTAATATAATGTTAATTATAACTAATTAACAATTTGACTTGATATGGTTTGTAGGGAGTATTATTAAGTTTAGTTGATTGAATTCTTCACAGATTGATTTTATCACTGAATTCCGGCCCAGTGTTGCAGAAGGTTTGGCGTTAGCCAACCTGAGGCCTCTGGGGTGGAATATAGGGTGGGCATTTCCAAAGAGTTCCAAGCCAGGACGAAACAGCTGTCAGGTATTTCCTGGTTTTCAGTCGGACCCGGCCAACATCGATCTGTCATGAATCCAATCAACTACAATTAACAATTTTTTGAGATGCTACAGAGCCCCCCTCTGCGCCTCATAGTTATGATATTTCAGGAGTGAGATTCCCAGTAGAAACCATGTTTGCCAGTAAATTCTGTCTGTTTCAACATGAAGAGAATCGACAAACAGATAAATGTTTAAACATAAATACATAAGCATATTTAGTTTTCATAGATGGGTAGAGAATTTGTTGGGCTGTAACAACCACTGAAGGAGGAATTGAAAAAGTTTCATTTTATTAGTAGAGTATTCAAGCCTTGAACGAACATAAAAACCAAATCCTCAGAAGTAAACGAATAATGAACATAAGAAATATTCCTTTAAGCTATCAAAGTATAAGTATTCTTAATGCTAAATCTCATTACTGACTGTTATCAGTCATTTACTATTCCAGTCTGTGACTTCTTAATACTCTCCATTATAAACTTTACACACATTTCCTTATATACAAATGTTAAGTTACAAGATAACAATACACAAAGTCACTGAGTTACTAAATAAAAAATCCTATCGCATTCTACTATCCAGCTATTCAAATCAAAGTAGTAGTGTAGTGTTTGTAACTTACTAGTATTCATTATAATAAACATAAGCCTAATAGTAAGTAAGATGAAACTATTATATATTTCAGTGTATGTATGTATGTATGTGATAATTACTGCCTGTAGAATAATTCTCTGAAGATTGTACAATAACTCATATTGTCAGTAAATGAATTCAATCACTTTCTTTAAAGTGAAGTAATTATACCATATGAATTAAGTAAAGAATACTCCAACTAGTTATTCAACCTGATAATCAAACTGCATAATAATAATAATAATAATGCTAGTCACGTGTTATAGTTATATAATGATGAATAGGTACGAATGAATATATCGGTAGGCAGTTATTCAATTACTCATATTATTAATATTACATAAGTAACAATTGGAATCCGCCTATTCTTTTATATACTGCCTCATATATACACTTTAATGATGTCAAAAATGTCAATAAATAGGAATTTGTTGGTAGTGATTAACCCCTCGATTCAGATAAGTATCATTAATAAACTCAATTATCTTCTGTTTCTTAGTTTCACTGTCTAATTTATGATTAAGAATTTACCGATAAAACTTTGTTCATTCAATTCAATGATACCGACAAATCTGACACGTGTCTTAAGGAGATTATGTGAAAGTGATTTTGACAATGAACAACAATAATAACAAAAATAAAGAAGAACATAATAGAGAATATAGAATGAGAAGAAGAAGAAGAAAAAGATATTCTGTTATATTTAGTGATTAATTTGTGAGAATGATAAGTAGGCTAATTAAAAAGAAACGAACATAACTTCAGTAGGGACTTATTTAAAAAGGATACTTATAATCAGGATTAAGTTTATAACTTTTGTTACGTATGCACTGTATGTATGGACAATTGAGTGTTGTGGATAAACATCATTAAAGTGTTCCCCTACCAGGACTTGTTAGTTTTCAGTAATTAACTAATCAGGATTAATACAATGGGAAATTTTAAATTTATCAATTATCTCAGGTATCATACAAAAGTCATCATTATGTGCTCAGTAGGGAACAATTTCGAGAGGTGATACATAAAATTTTTAGTAAATAGTGAAGTTTAGCTGTTTTTGGCATTAGACAATTATCATCAGTGACAAGTAATAATGATCAAACAATATAGTAAAACGATTGGAGTAAGAAATGTAAACAGACATTAAAACTTAAGTGCATGATGAATTTGGTTTTGATCCATCATTGTGTCTTAAATTTGTCTAAATGAAGAGTTTCACACTAAGATGAATCACTTGTTCAATGATTTCTAGCTCTCTTCAGAAGTTAACAATGGTCCCTAATGTGTGACTTTATAGCTAACTCAAGACTGAATAATGTCTGTTTGTTTCATTCATTTAGTAAGATTCGTCAAATATTCCTAAAGAAATTCCTGGAAGCTGAAAAATATGCTAAAATCTATCTGATTTATTCAAGATCGGCTGAGAACATTCAAAACATGTAATATGCTGATTGGATTGAAAATACTAGTTATATCTGATCCTGAAGTTTTCAGTAATGAAAAAGCTCTAAAATTTTAAGAGACTAACGTGTAGTGGATAGTTTACAATTCGTCCCAATGTTTAGCTTTTAATTAATATCGAGTCTTGAAATTGACTTAAACTAGACTAAACTAAGTTTTGTATAGTTTGACAATAGTTATGCAGTCAGAGGTAGTAGGAAGAAGATTCTGATTAATCGAGTTTTCTTGCTGTTTAATACACTCGTCCTAATAAAGCGTATCCAAAGTACTGTGATTACTAAGATATCTTGTGGGATTTGAATCACATGATATTTCCATAAACAACTAATGTATACAAATATTAAATCACCCAAAACTATAAACAGCATATCATGAATCTATTTTGCTAGATGACACATAAGGGCAAACTGGGGGGGGGTGGGGAATGGCATATTTTTAATACGAAGTGAATTATTACCCTATCACAGATCCTCACTTGTCATATTCAGTGTTATCGTCAGATGTTAAACAATCAAATTGAACAATTTAACCTACTGACTACAATTGAGATTGGCTCGATAGACTTTAATCAACACTAAGAAAACGAGGTAACGTCGGTTACCACTCAGTAACATTAAATTTTAATAAATTTCAATACTTTTAATGTCGTTAAAGAGATTTTACTGATTTTTTATTCATTAAAATCAAACATTTCAGGTGTTCAACAAGATCAAGATTTATATATTCGATTGGTGGATTCATCTACAAAACAGGTAGGCTAATGTGAATAGTTTATTATGACATGAAATGAAGTGAACAGTCAATTGATAATTACCTTCTATAACTACTATTCTCATTCTCAATTATACTACTCGTCTATTTATTTCATAAGCAACTTGTAATTATTAATGACTTCATTGAAGTAACAAGCTTGATTCGTTCGGTTAAAGTCAATTTACTATACCTCCAATTGAATCATGCCAATAAAACAATAAATAATATTAATTGTTTATCGACCCTATGTCCAATCTAGATATGATGACCTAATCGGTTTATTTCCGGTGGAATACTTTTTCTTTTGCATTCTGTTATGTCAGGTAGGTTAATTGGAGAGTAGTAAGAATATAACCAGTAGGCTTTATGAGGATGTCGTACTGATGACTGTACACAGTTGTGATAAAGGTAAAGTGTTTTCTTCAAAAAACCATTATCTACTGCAATCCCACCATCTTACAATAAAAGGAAGTGGTTAAAATGGATTGACCCTTGAAAAAAACATCTTACCTCGCATTCCACAGATCTTTAAAGCTGTAATAAGGACTTAAAATTACACCTCTAATGAATCAATTAACATTCACAAAATATTAATTTCATATGTTTCTGAAGTGTACAAAATGAATAATCAGTCTACGTGTTAATAAACGACCTAAATCTAATAGACAATATACATGTGTTACTAGTCAGACGAATTTAATATTAATTCCCCTTAAACCAATAACTTAAATGATCAAATAAGGGGTGGGGAGTACTGACCATGTTGAATTACAGATCAAATTTAAACGTTAATCTCTATACACGATACGGCACCACCATCATTTAATTCCATTCGTAAGTAACTTACTGATCTCCATTATACATGGTTTTGCTGAACAGGCAATACGGCTAATTGACTGATGTTAGGTGTAAATTGAATGGTCTGATTTCAAATGATTCATTGTGAGGACGTTGTTCCCATCCCTGGTGTGGTCACAGATACACATTGTCTCTGTGGAGTAGTATACTATGAGGAAACAGTCTCCCACTACTCTACACGATCTCTAACTATAGTCATTTCGTGATGAAAACTATGGGACTAAACACTCAGTACAAATTATGTATACCAGAACATTTCGGATGATAAAATTCCATACTCCGACAGTACTGTTATTAAATACTGGGAGTAGAAGCTCAAGATATGTGCTTATTTGTAATGTTAGCAACTAATTAGATTGTCATACAACTACAGCCTCTAAAACGTTTAAATACAGAAGTATCACAGCCTACAACGATAATGATAATCATAGGTCATTGGATCTAAATACAATAATTTCTGGTTTTCTACAGTTATCCAAGTTGTAATAAACAATCTTGTTATTAATCGATTGCTTTGAGTTTCCTCTTTTTCTGTGATCTTCAGTTCACACAACATAAAATTCCTGGACTGACTACAGCAATTTTATTATTTTCTAGCCTTCAATAAACACCTTTGATAAAATTAGCTAAATGAATTGTATCATAAATTAAAACAGAAACTCATTTATACACAGTCATGTATCCTAGAAAGTTTGATGAGGTAATACACTTGTCACTGAATCTGAGCTTAAGCCTAATCTCTTTTAAATGTATACTCTGTTTAGACTGACAGTTATAAAGTTATTTAAACCTCTTTATATAATTCACTGGGACAATATTTTTTTGTATTTTATTAATTTTTGTGTTCTTAAAGCCTATTGCCTATGAAGGACAAGATAAAAATCCTGAAATGTGTCGTGTACTATTAACTCATGAAGTGATGTGTAGCCGATGTTGTGAACGGAAAAGTTGTGGTAATCGAAATGAAACTCCATCAGATCCAATCATTTTAGATAGGTGAGTGCATATTTCTCTTTAGTAGTTTTCTGTAAAACGGTGATATTTTTTATTACTAGACTATTAGATAATAAGATTACTCTGTATGTAAAGCAAATTATAAAATAGATCATTGACTGATTACTGAGTAATGGCCAGTGAATCTTTGTTTAGTAATTTTAATGCTGACTTAATTGTATTGGTCACTAATTTAAAGGACTCAACATCGTATACACTGTGTTTTTGATGTTGAAGATAGCAAACAGGTAACGTTTTGTTGATTAGGATTTAGTGTTTATTTCTAACTATTGTAGTAAGGCGTACCCGCAATATTCGAACCCAATTCACTCAGTTTTACAGTTTGAAACATTAACAGTTATACAGAAAGTAAGCCATAACCAGAACTATGACTTAAGCCATCAACTATCAAAGGTCTCTGCTCTTACTATGACAAATAAATATTTTCGGTTCACTCTTTAACAGGAATGTGTGTTTATATTGCTGATAAGTCTTATATCAAGATGAAACAGCGATTATGTCAACTATTTTTCCCTAAATAGTTCCTAAAGTTGATATTAACCCATGATGTAAATCATCTAACAAGTAGACCGATCTCCTTTACTATTACAGTTGAGTATTATCCTTAATATATTGGTATATGGCTAGTATTGCAATTAGGAAATCATATTTCATTCTTTTTGGTACTTGTCTCATTTCTCTATTGTTAATCACAATAAGACTGAAACATAATAATTATTGTTTTAAGTATGACCATATGATCTACTCATTATGAACATAAACACCAGGATATAGATATAGTCAACTGTGATGAACCCCATCTAGAATTAAACGTACACCTTAAATCCCACTACTACTTACATACTAAGTATACGAAGAATTGTGATTCATGACAATCTATTCAGGTTGCTATGATCGCTAATAATCCAGAATATCAGCAATAAGAAATGATAAACTTTTCCTATTCCCTTTATTCATAGTTCATCTACAAACAAAAATTTTCCCAAGAAAAAAAATTCTTTTTTTTAAATTTTCAACGTCTTTTTTTGCGGTAACACGTGTCACTAAGACAATAATAATACTACTTATGCCTACTAATAATAGTAGTAATAACGCATACATGAAATGTCATATCTCATTATATATTACTTCAACATTCCTTTCTCATCGCTAATGAAAATAATACACAACTCCAGTGTTGAACCATTCAAGTTCCTTGAGTATAAAAGATGAAGAAGTAATCATAACTACTACTACTACTACTACTACTACTACTACTACCACTACTTATGCTACTACTACTACTACTACTACTACTACTACTACTACTACTACTACTACTACTACTACTACTTCTACTACTACTACTACTACTACTACTACTAATAATAATAATAATAATAATAATAATAATAATAATGAACTCATCACATCTTAGAAATTTAATTATCAACTAATCTATCCTTTTTCGATATTTAATAATAAACTAATTTCACTTACTTCATTAACATACATGTCTATGTATGTGATAGTTCACATCTACTGATGTGTACCCATCTCTTAAATGAATCTATTCAGTGAATGTTGTCGATTTGTATGTTTGTTGTTAGACTTTTATATTTTGCTTTTTGTTTTACTTTTCTTTTTTTGCATTTCTTTACATTTCAACTGTTTAAAATATTAATTATATTTGACAGTAGTAATATTATCATGTTGTTAAAAGTAAATAGTTGACTGATGTATAAATAAAGTAAATAAGAAGTAGAATTAGATAATGATTAATGAATGATATTTGGGGGGGGGGATTCATTTGAATTAGTTAGAGATAAAGTGAACATAGAGCCAAATATAAGTATACATTAGCTAAAGTTTCCATGACATTATATCATCAGTAGGATAAAATGAATGATAAATAAAATTGAATTAAATTTATTAACATTGACAATGAGAAAGTAGAATACACTCAGAATATGAATGAAGGAGATGTTAGTAGGAAGGCTTGGACCTAAACTGTGAGATATTTGGCACTCAAGGCATACCTGTAATCTTGTAGAGGTTGATATTCCCTGAAAAATTCGATTTCACTACCTATTTCAGAGATGATGATTTACTTTAGCTTATGGCCATATTACAACGTGATCGGTAGAATTCGATCAGCATTATAAAGAATTAGATAAACATAACACTTATCACTACCCAGGGATTGATATATATCCTAATAATATTACAATGATCAATTCTAAGTCATTTTATCCAAAGTCTCAAAATAGTCTACACCTATCGTCGTAGATACCGACAAATACATCTAAAACTAAAATTCACTAATTTCATCAACTCATGTTGTATCTTTGTTTTCCAAGCTTTTTTTTTCTTGTGACACCCTTCCACTAACATGAACACTGCACATTGAAGTAAGCTATGTTTTGTCATATGTTACACTTGCCCAAGTTACCTAAGTCGATGAAGTTTCGCAACTTTTTCAATTGATTTACCTACTAATTTATTCATAAACTCAACAGTCATATAAATAATACTATTTAATGAAGGCAATACTTATCAACAAAATGAAGTTATCATTTAGTCAACTATTGAAAACAACCTATTTGGTTAGAACTTTTAAACAAATCCCACAATCTTATATGTCAACGAACTGGTATGACTTTGCTATATTAGAAGATGAAAGTTAAGGGTAAATATTACTTACATGAGAATGTTGAAGATCTGAAGAACATATTTGAAGGAATAAACTAAAAATTATTTACAAAATGATTCATTGGAAGACAATAGTTGCTTTAGGTTCTACTTTGATGTTTATGATCATACTAAAACTATCTATTCTTGAGATTCAACCAATAGGCTATCGAACATTAGGATCCAACACATCATCAAGAACTTCTTCAAATGTTTAGAAACTATTTAATGATCTTACGTGGGTAAAACAGATGAATGTTGAGATACAGATCAATGTTTGCGAACAAGTATTTTGTACATCAAGAACTATTTTTTTAAGTTTAAGAGGAGACTTTATCTTAAGATATACTGTAACTCACATAAATCACCCTAAATTCTAGAAATAGAATAGATTCCATTACTTCTGTTTTAAAAGATGTAGTATTACTGTGAACGTTCGATTAACAGACGTCCATAGTAAATCGTTCTTGATGAACTGTATTCCAAAATATGAAGAAAAATTGAGGTAATTTTAGTCCCCGAGAGTGTGTTTAATATCATGAGTGTTAAATGTAGACACAGTAATTATTTTTCTTTGTCAAAGATGATGATGAAGCTAATGTCACTTTTACCATACTACATTAGTGCTTGAAACTGCCGGTTACTTGGTGTGAGTTTCCTTTTGAGTATTAACACAAGTATACAAACTTAGATATTGCGTACATTATGTTTTGATGAAAGATTATTTTAGAGGTAATAATTATGTAACCCTGGACCGTAGTAATTTAATAGTCATCACTCGTTGCAAATCCATTCGAATGCATCATGAAGTCTAATTTCCTCTAGATTCTAAAACTAACAAGGTTATATAGGGCTTCTTACCGACTGCTTTCAAAACAACTTTCCACAAAACAAACTTATTTGTTGCTAATCAAGTTATCTAATTATCCAAGAAAACAAGTTAATTAACTATGTCATTTACAGTTATATTATTAAAGTGCACGAATATACTTACTAAAAATTGCTTACTTATTATCTGGTGGGATTCATGTCATGTCGAATCTTGAATGTTCAACATGTTGTTGATGTTCAGCACTTTCAAGGATCAATCTTCATTTAGAATGTGAATGTTCTGAGTTGATGCATTCGAAGTCGTCTACATGTGAACAACACTAGTGACTTCTTTACAAATAAAATAATTCATTTTTAACATGAATGTATAGAATCAAAGTTGGACTACTGGCTGCTAAGTGACTAAATTGTATTCTTATTGAGACTTATCGCCAGTTTGATACACCTGCTGTTAATAATCATATCAGGATTTCAAACTCAGCTTTGTTCATATCAAAGCCCACTTTATTATTTACAGATCTACTTGATATCAAGACAACCATACTTGTGCAACAGGTAATGTGTTTCGCATCTTACAGTAGCAATTTGAATTCATTAGCTTGGAGAAGAACGTGGTGATATATGATACAAATGGACTAAATTAAAGTCCCAGTATAAACATAGGAATAGATTTAAATGTACTTTCTGGATTCAATTTACTATACACAACCTATTTGCAAATTGACTTAGCATTGTGACAGTCCTAATCAGAATTCGGAACTACCAATAGAAACTTATCAATCGGTGGATATAAAAACACTTTCAACTTATTGAATATATTGAAGCTTCAATATATAACTACTTTCAGATATTATTAGAAACGATATAATCATATATGAGCACCTACTTAATTTTGCATCTTAATCGTCTTATTGAATCACTAACATCATCGAAGTTCTTCATCTTCCCTCTCATAATAAAGTACAAATTATCTTATTATTTTACTTTAAACAAACAAAAACATTAAAAATTATCATCGGGATTTAAGTTAATCATTAAGAATAATCTGAACACGAAGCGAAACAACATTGAAAGATCAAGAAAAAAAACAAACAATCAAACATCTAATACATAAAAGATCTCACTCTTTTTCACTTCTGTCAATCAATCAATCAATCAGTCAGTCAGTTTTATTCTATATTCATCAATTCTATTCACAGATACACTTCTTATTAGTAGTAATAATAGTAGTATAAATCTAATATGAATATTAACATTGTTGGAAAACTGTCAGAAACAAGAAAGTGAAATAGATTAATTTTAAGGAAAGTATTAGAAGGTGTAAATGAAAAAATATCTGATAGACATTTGTTTACCTAGAAAATAATAAGTTGAAACATTTCAACATCATTATCATCTGAATGCTTCTTTTCTCGTTGATAGCCTTCTCCCTTATTTAGTTATTTATTGTTGTAGATTTTACACATTTAGGGAAAATTCTCCTATTCTGGCATGGTTTAATGCATTTGTCTATGTGTGTGTGTGCATATATGTGTATGGAGAACGTTAAGAATTCTGTCGGTATGACTGAAATACCTAAGTTTCACAGTATACAATACAAAATGCATTTTAATAGAATTAAACAATTCAAAATGAAGAAACATAATGTGTAAATGTGTGTTGTGTGTATCAGAGAGAGTGAGAGAGAGAGATATAGAGTGGAACTGTTTTGCCCTATTGACATATAAACACATGGGAATGTTATTTTCCCCCTTAAAATTCAACTAAAGTCACGAATTGTATTGTCAGTGATGTTACTTTATAGTGACTTTCAAAATAGGCATGTTGTGTATATAACTAAGTGAATATACAGAAGAATGTTGGGATATAGCTGATAGAATAATATAAAACTTGTATGGTCATTTCAATGACATAAGGTTTCTTTTTCATTTGTGATAAATGCATCAGCCAAGTACTCTACTAATAAACAGTATAGTGGATATCTTATTTTTAAAAAAAGGTTATTATGTAAACATTCGAAAAAATGGGTTTAATGAACTAATAGTCAAGTTGTATAGATTGATTACTGAATGTTTTGATTTCGGATGATTAAAAGTAGTCAGTAGAGATCATTACTTGACCTGGATTTCATGTTAGCTAATACTTGTCATTAGTAAAGAGTACTTGTAAGAATTTCGGACCTCATACTGTCTGTGAGATTTTAACCTGGGTCATTTTGTTTCACAGTTTGTAACTTCATCATTAAGTTGTTCTGATTGCGCTTAACCTCCTGCAGGTTATGGCATATTTCTACAATTTTCATACTGATCCCATTCTACTGATCAAGGGAATAAGTAAGGGTAGGTAATTTACTCAAATCACGTAAGGGCTTCGGAAATCTTGTTGAAATACAATATGGTAAATAAATATATTATGAACGCTAACTAGTGAATATCCACAGTTTTAATGTTTGAATATGAAACGTGGCTATTAAGATTAGGTGATATCTATAAGTTACTGGTTTCTGATTATAGAAAAATACCTAGCGATTATTAAGACTACTTAGCAACTGATAACGAGGTTAGACCCAGGGTATTAGAGAGAAATTGTGAGTCAGTTGATGAGGTATGAACCTTCAGCAATCTGGATGATTGGAATTTATCTTACATCAATTGCCGAGAAGCACATTGTAGATTACCGTAGGAGTAGGGATGGAAGTAAGCTAAGGGATAGCCAAACATAGCACGGCAGTCAATCTGTGAAGCTAATGACTATCGATTTGAGTCCTTGCTAGTAGATAAATATTACCTGGTCTGAATCCGTATGATTGTCGTAGCCAATCGGTTGAAGAAACTGGGTAATGTAATTGAGAATCAGGTCAAGCGGTGCAAGTGAATTCACTCTTCATCTTCGTCTTAGATCGCGGTTTTCATTATTGTTTCACTTTATTTCTTCATGTTGAACTATGCTGTGAAATTAATCTTGTTAATTACATATCGTTGTGCTAATGTGGTGTAGCGACTTGGGCCTATTAGCATTGGTACTGGGTTCTACGTTATTGACGACTGACTTAATAATAAACCATCAATTCATTAATTAATTTTATTTATGCAAATTGATAATAAGCTTCATGACACAGAAAAATTTTCTCGTACTGTATCAGATATGTCAAATATTACTTTGTTCAACAATAACCCGAACGCGCTGTAAACGATGTGTAAAAGTCATAGTAATGATGGGTATCACATCAGAATAAAACGCCCTTGATTAACAGAATATGTAACAGTAATTGAAATCACCAGAATAAGATCCAGAAGAAACCGAAAGACATTGGACTTTGGTTTCATCCCAGCATAGGACTTCTCTTCTGGACGAAATCACGAAATAAGACAGAGAAGATTCAGTTCTCTTGGTGATCAATGCATTGCTTAGCGAATGGCCCTTGATTTTTAGTTTTGATCGCTTCGCCAAATTACATGAATAACATTCAGTGCTTATGGCAATACTTTATCTCAATAACTCAATATTTTCAACGTTCATTTTGTATCAGGCTGAGAGATTCCCGTTGTAGTTCCTTTTATTTGTACGGGTGAATACCACATGCTAACTTATCTAACATTAAAGATTTCAATCCTAGGTGTCCTCAACTATTCTTCGATTGTCTAATATAAACATATCTACTGCAGTGAAATCAAGTAATATAGAATGAAAAGCAGAAATATATCAGATTAATTAGATCCTAAGATGAAGTATTTACTGGTGGCTGAGTAGTGGCCAATATGATGCTTATCTAGTCATTTATAGTAATGGTCGAATACTGTCTATAACGTTGAAACGTGGCCACCAGTTTAAAAGGCTATAAAGTATGTCAGGTACTACAGCTAAATGAAAGGCCGTTCAAGACAGTTGAAAAAGTCCCTGAACCTAGGTTTTGTGCTAGTTGACATATGTTAACAAGGATCACATGTGATATTGAGGGAAATAATGTGCTCTAGAGAAGTCGACCCCAATTTTGACTGTTTTCTAGTCTTTGATAGTTGCCACTAAGCTATTCTGGCAACGATTGATTTCGTATAGGACTTGGGTGTATACATGAACTGGTCACTGAGCAGTAACCAGTGTGACTTTTGTTTAATCCTTTATAATGACGATTGCATTCTATCGAGGAATAGATATTTATGGATGTATTGTGTGATATGAATGCCATAAGAAGAATTAGTTTCTTCAGAATTAGAGGTATGCCTTAAAGAAATGTACATCCATGATTCTACTACTATTCACATGACAGATATACTAAAACTTATAGCTAAAAATAGGCTATATCGAGGTAATTCACTCAAAATTGATATATGCTAACAGAGATTAATTATCATTACTTCTGAGAAATTAAACAATACTAGTGGGCAGGGGTGATGACAAACCGTTGTTGTATACGTACTCAGTCACATATTATATTCATCTTAGAAATACCAACTGTTACAGAGAGACCCTCGTTTCCCCTATTACAAAGCAAATGAATTGTTTTATTTGAAACGAATCAGTCTAGAAGTATAAAATAAACTTATTACTTATATACTTCGGGTTAAGGTATATTCTGAAGTCTGACATCTTCTTACTATTTACACTACTGCTACTACTGATAGTTTCAGTATTAGTAATATCATACACGTGACTGTAATATAAACATGTATAGCTTTTTGTTATGATTATATAAACCTATAAAAAGGAGTTTCATTATCATCATTATCATTCTATCTAATTTGATAGTTTTACTTAATGAGTCTTCCTTTCCACATGTTGTATTATGCGCTTTGTTAAACTTATTGTAAATAAACAATATGCATTTTGTACAAATGGTGTCATAAAATTGTATACACAAGTTCGATTCAATAACATTTGCTTAAAATGAATTATAAGCTTCTGGGAGAAGAGATGAAGATAAAACATCCTGCTGTTTTTTAGACAAATTAGTTTAATGAGTAAAATTGGTTTATAACTAACTGTAAAACTTATAACACGCATTTCTTCCCTATTTAGGTACTCATCAACTAGTTTCAAATCACACTGTTGACATTCATATTGAGATTAAAAATCTTTACTTACAACTTTACGTATCAATTGCTTTATCCACTGTGCTACTGAATCCAGATCCATACTCATTTATACAAACAGTATTAACTTATTTGTAAGGAACTGTATTTTCTCGTTGTTGATATCAAGGACTACATTCGATACAGTTTCATTAACAAATGTATATCCCAAACGGATTGTATTAACATTGCAAAATAGTGGCAAATTTTATTTTGGCAAACTGATTTATAGTTTGTAGTAGAATGCAAAGTCAGTCAGCTGAGAAATCATTAGGTGTCCCAAAAGAAAGGGTATCCTCGTTTACCTTTCGGTACTAACATTAAAAAGTACAACAGATGATGAGATATAAACGAGACGAAACCATCGTCTTGGATTTCACTGTTAGCCATAACTCAACTATGCTAAGAAAATACTTTTGTCTGTCTGGTAATATCAAAGCTATGCGAATGAGACATACAGCATTCAGACTGATTATCTGGAGTTAATAATATCAACTATAAGATTCACACTCTTACAGATTACTTAGTTTATTATCAATGAGTTAGTAATTAGTTATCGATAAAAGGAATAATAATGATGAATAAATTAAATCTGAGATGTCAGTGTAACTATCAGAGATAGTCAATATTGTCAAACTGACTATTACCCACAGGGATAATAATGATCATAGTCCAGAGAATGTTCATTGGTTATATAATACAAAATACAGTCTTTGATAGCTTTGATCAATAATCCAAGCATGTTAGAGACGCAGTTTCACCCATGATAAGCGCAGATTGTTACTTTTTGACTGGCCTATGTCAACACCTGAGCTAAACATAGGTAGTCGAATATTTGAGCTCATTGACCGCTTCACTTATCGTGAAGTGTGAATAGTTCTGATGAATTCGTGTCTGATGAAATCTTGGCACGAACCCAATAAGCTCGTCCGACTTCTAACAGTTTATGTTCACCTGTCGGTGTAGGCGCAATATTTGTCTATCAAATAAAAGACGAGTATACTGTGCAGCAGTCTGTAGTGTTATAATTGATGAATCTCAAATGTGGCCTTTATAGTAACTGATATCCGTAAGCTATTGATACTCATTTGCCGGTGTCTTCAAAATTTCATTCACATTTACTGGAATCACTAGCTTTAACTTCCTTCAGTTTTAAATGACCACTTGTATTTTCACTTACTAAGTTATAAAGGGAAATAAATGCTGAATCAATGACTTGTAAATGATGTTTATATCTTTTGGTTTCTAGACATTTTCTCAAATTCTTCATGAAATGCAACCAGAACTGTTTAAAAAATGCAGGTAATCCACGTGATATGCGACGATTTCAAGTAAGTTAATTGACACTATATGTCTCATAAGAATTTCAATAATAAATAGTTTTAGTTGATTTAATTTGTCATAGATTGATGCTGATAGATTACCATCTAAAATCAGGGAGTATCAGATAGCCCAGTGGTGCATAAGTGTAGATATACGCCAACGTAAAGCCACCCTTCCTTGAACGAAATCCAGGGTGTACACTTCTAAGGAGTCCTAAACTAGGACCGAACAGCTATCTATTACTCTCTAGTTTTCAGTGGTACCCTACAAACATCAATCTGTATCGAATACAATTAACTAAAACTTAAAACAAATATTCACAATGCAGCTCAAATAATTTATATGAATTTGCATCATTTCTGGCTGAGGATGATAAAAACGGAAGTTGATTAGCTTCTGTTAGCGTACGAGCATCATAGGTAGATTACTTCCATATCGAGTTATATCACAAGTTTTATTATAGTTGGATTGTGGATAACTCTTGAAATCCATGATGCTCATTTTTTCCTATTCGGAATCGATTTGTTGAGTGTACCTACATTTTAATGTTGACGCTCACTCAGAGACTCGAATTCGATTCATTTGCTTCATAACCCAACGCGTTCTGTAAAGTAACTAGAGTAGTGATTCACTGAACTGAGTGGATCAAGTTTGAGTTCTTAAGTGAAAATCAACATCGGAATGAAGATGCATTCAGTTGATAAGTTCTTTGCTTTATGGATAAATAAATTGTATTAATTATTTTTTACTTATAGTTATCTTCGGAGACGTGAAAACCGTTAAGTTAACGATAAAAAATCTACAGATACTAACACTAATAATAATTCGTTGATCTTAGTATCGGAGGTTTGTGCAAATGTCATTTTAGGTTAGATACCTGCTAAAAGCAGTAGGACACTAAATTTATTCGTCTCATTTAGGGACTCCCCAGCAATACTTAACTACTATTTCCCTAGGAACCAAATCTAAAATCTGTAGTGTAGGTATTATGTTTATATATTAGAGTTAGGATCTAAAGGTTTACATTTCCAACTTTGACAATTCACCACCATCAATTGCAACATTAGTCTCATTATCACTGAATTCAGATCATATAAACAGAAGTAAGAAGAAAGGCTAATTAATGACCAGATAAGCTCGTTTAATAAGTCTTGAGATGTACTTCAAAGAAGTGTTCATATTACTTGAATCAAACAGTATTATAAAAATGTCCATGATTGTCACTTAAAGCAATTTAAGAAAGGAATTCAGCTGCAGTACAGCATACGAACAAGATAACGAAGAACCGAAATAACCTCGTACAATTTTCAAATTAATCAATGTGTGACACGCTGCTGGCGTGAAAGTTGTCACTAATTTGATTCAAGAATGCATACTACAGACAGTGTATCACAGGGAGGATTGGTATTTAAGCTGAAGAATAAAAAATTGGGTTTTTAATGTTAGAAATATGATTTTATATCAAGTTTCACCTAAAGAAACTGGTTCTAAAGTTAAAATAGCATTTCACTCAAAATTCTAGTATTAACCAGGGTCGTTATATCCTGTTGCCAATATTAACTTATACGGTAAATGCTGTTTCTTGCCTTGAGTCCCAATTGTAATGTAAGGTTCAAAATGGTTTAAAAGGTTATGAATTTGTTGTAAAGTTAAAATTTAATGTTACAATTAGGAATGTAATCCAGTTGACACAGTAAGTAGTATTCAATAAATAGTTGTATTGATATTTAGCAATAAACTGATAAATCGTTAATGCAATAAGGTCCATCATATTATGATTTCTCAATAGAAAACTTGAGTAAAGCCAGATTTATAGGGAGAATCACATGTATATATGGAGTCAATGTAGTGTGTATCCATGTGTAGATAAATATTTGCCTTTTATTGATTATTTTCGTGGGGGGACGGAGGAGCCACATGTTGTCATAAACCGTTATTTAAAATTTTCTCACAACGACTTAACAGATTTTCAGTTACATGAATGAATTTCTTGATCGTTGTTTCGATGGCTTAGCAGAGACATTGGCACTACAAACTACGCTTTATTTGTTTACCATGAAAATATTTATATTTTCTGTAATTTGATTGGATTTGTATCCTGAGGAACTATTCACTCATAAATACTAACGTCTTATCAGCATTATGTGGCTTATAAATATAAATGATGATTGGTTAGCTTGTAAACTGGTTACAGACATTTCAAGTATCGCATTCGCTTGTTCCTATACGAAGGTCTAATTGAAATTCATCTTATAGACCTGATTAGCTAAAGTTTGTATATTTACTTTAACAAAGCTGATTCATTTATACATTCAAATGGATTTTTATTATTTTCAATGAAAAGTTAATCTAGTAGACTATAATAATTTGTTACTAAGTTACATTACACTTACCAGTCTGTACTTATCAAACTTAAGACCACTTCAAAAGTGGTTACTTATTTAAAGTTACCTACAATATTTTCAGTGCGTATTATATGCATAGAACCCATCGTAACCACCCATTTTTATGATCATTTAGTTCACATTTACTATACAAGGGTAAATAGTTTCCATTCTAAATGTATCCATTTTATTCAGATATATCAGACTGTTCTACACGGAATATAACATTAAAAGATATTTGTGGAGAACTCTAGCCTCTTGAAATGCATTTTTTAAAAATTAAAATTACACCCTTGTATGTAGTGATACTTCACTAACTGACCATAAGTGAATATTGATACCTTTCAGAAAACTTCAACCAGTATTGAATAGTTAATACCAAATTAAATTGTTATTAGGTGTTGTGGAAATTGTTGAATGTTGATTTGATACCACAAATTGGTTTGAATTAGAACAACTATTGACCACCATGAAGTACTGGATAGCCGTTTTGTCCTAGTATAGGACTATTTAACAACATGCATCCACAACCCTACCATGTATTGAACCCATGACTTTCTGGCCGTGAGTCGAACAATTGCCATTCGACACTATAAGACAGCTCCTAACGACTGATACTTCTAAGTCAGTCAGTTTGCAATATGTTTGCGTGACCTCATCTATTGCCAATTTAAATAGTCACTGCACTGCTTTACTTAGTCAATGGAATTAAAGAGATTATATATGTGATAATAATTAATATTTAACGTTTCCTCAAAAATATGTTAATGGTATAGTTTAAAATAAAGTATATTTAAATGAATTACTAAAAAGAAGTGATTATAAGAACGGAAATTATGAGAACAACTGCTTATTGATTAAACCACAAGTGTGAACCATTAAATACCAACCTAGTTGTAATGAGGATTAGAATTTATGAGTACCACTTTTGATGCAGTAAGAGATGAGCACTAATTAGTAAAGTATTTCATTCTAGAAAAAAATAGCTAATTAGTGTAACCTGATTTTTAATAATTATCCAGATGATATTTAGCCTAAGCGATCGTCCAAAAATAGAAAGGTAGGTGATGATACAAAGAATCATTCAAGAGTAGTGGAACAAATACTTGTTAGGTATCCTCAGTCAATCCTGTACCTCTACCGCTAATATTAGTTGAAGTGATAGTAAGTTAAAAGAAGGCTAGTTGTATAAATGTCATCAACTTCATGGAAATCATTGAATGTTATTTTGAAGTACATTAATGAATTAGGAGTTCTTCATTAATGTCCATGAGATAATTGTAATTAGTTGTCAGGAATGTTGGATTAAATAGTAGACAAACAAAGATAGAGGCGTAAAAATACTCACTCATTTCTTCCGTAGTAGTCAAATATTCATCTTCGATGAGATATTCTAAGCGTTTAAGTGACTATTGCCTTTTTATTTGTTTATCATCAAGCTACTGTTGCCTTTCGATGTAACAAAAAATAACATTCGAGTACATTTCATTTGTTTGATTGTTTAACATTTTAAACTTATGTAGGTTTACATGTTATAAAAGTAAGTTCATCATTATTTTATCCTAGGGATGGTAAAAAAGGGTTAACTTGTTATAGCTATTATTATCATAAAGGAAGGTTATACACTGTTTATTAAATATAAAACTGTTTGTTTAGAGATAAAACAACCGGAACTTCGTTCCTTATTTCAAAATGTTTATTGTATACAACGTAATCATGAGAAACGTAGCTAAAAATAACCGAGTCTAAGTAGTTGCTTCAATAAGCTAGTTTTGTTCAACGATCAAACATGAAATGTGTTATTTATACAAGGTTTTGCTGTTTTATTTTGATGAAGTGTTGAACTATGGGGGTTTTGTGGTAGTTAGTGTCAAGTTCAGTTATTTGTATTCGTCACAGGTTAATGTAGGTTGGGTACCAGTGAAAACTAGGGGGCACTGGGTAACCGTTTCCTCCTAATTTGGGAATTCTCATCAACCTGCACCCGTAATTGTATCAGGTAATCGGCCCACGATTCCCAGGTTTTGTGGCAAATACCTAACCGTTAGACTACTTTGTCGAAATTGACTGAAGCTAGAAATATAGACCGTTAGATGCTGACTGACTCACTGGTCTAACAGTTAAGCGTTTCACCTAAGCCTGAAGGTCTTGGGCTGGATTTCTTGGCGGAGTTGTCAATGATCCCCTATGAGAAATTCCATACTAGTATGAAACAGTTATTATTTATAGCCAGATTCATCAGTCTGTTTGAAAATGATACCGTAAATTTCTGGCATATTTAGAATCTCCCTATATAGATTAATGTATTAACATTCCAATCCAACTGTATGCGTCATGCAAAAGTATGACTTTGTCTCCGGATTGGCCTGTAATTCATATAAGGGCTTATTAACTCTACCTATTAATTCCCAGTATGCTTCATAGTATTAAGTCTCTTCAAAACCGGTTGAACTGTCCCTATGTTACATCTAATTTAGCTTCAATTTATCCTTAAATCTAAACCGACTTCCATTCCTGAAGGAATTTTCAAGATATGTTGTTGATATTTTAATGATGATAACGCTCTCTTGACTTCAATTGTTTCTACATGTTTTCTATTTCCTATCAAGGTTGCAATATCATCAACCCATGCAATTGAACGTAAATTACTTTGTATATCAGACAATATGTTCGTGCATAATAATTCAAAGCATGGACGTCGTATTCGTCGAACGGATTCAATTGATGGTGGTAAGTAATTGTTTATTTCTTTATAATTAATGGTAAATTTGTAATTCATGTCACGGACTGATTGTTTGTAAATAACTACTGAAAATCTGAAAACAGTGGGCAGCTGTTGCAATGGAATATGAAATATTTTAGCGCCATCGCACATTATTAGTGTCACAAACAGCTGAATCCACAACCTTCAAAACACTCAGTATGTTTTCAATGATTGTTTGCATTTCATAACTTTAATCAAGTGATAATACTGAAAGACTATCATCCAATCCTGTCGCTTGGTACTTGTCATACTCGCAATATGTTACAATCTATTGAATCTCTACTATTAAGGAGCTCTGTACCAAGATGTTACAGCCATCCAGGGCTTCTTGGCTTTTAGCGATAATGAAGTACAATCATTTTCTTGATGTAAACTGTAAAATTTAACAATCTAGGCAACCCTATTTAGCAATAATAATAATGATCATATTATTTGAAACTTATATTATAGACTGGTTTTTGTAGATGTATGTATCTATGACTGATCTAGAAACTAAACATAAGACTTTTAGACTGCGTGATATAGTGATCCTTATAAGACAATCATTAGGAATTCAGGTGGTACTGACTGCCGAATTCATTCGTAATGTATATAATCATGAATCAATTTTTTAAAGCCAATATTACTTTTATAGGTAATGATTATAGATTAGGGAAGAATTCAGTATTCATTAACTCATTTACCTGATTACATATTACACATTAAATAATCACTAAGTAGGAGACAGTGTTATGTCTTTCAATATAATCACTATTTTAAACTACTCGATATTCCGTATATAATGTTTTGATGTTTAATTGGGAAAGATAACCGATAACACACACACATGATGTGATACGTGTTGATTGAAGCCTGTCAGAAGGACATATTTCCAGTCCTGAACGATTAGAACTAACTAGCATTATACGCAATTCTAGAATTTTCTGTAAATTGTATTCAGACACGAGATTACACTGAGTCATGTTTATTGGTGAAATGAATTAATTCGGAAATAATTCAACATAGATTGATTACATTTCGAATACAGATGGAAACCAAGAAGTACTTGACTATAATTTTCTTCCAGTATGAAACTTTTCAACATTCGACACACATACACAACTCAACTGAAGATCAAACCTATGACCTTCGTTTAAGCTATAAGAGAAAACTCACTACTAATTTACACTGAGATGAATGTTTAAGGTTCTAGTAGAAATTTGTAACACGTTCAGTTCAGATACGTCTACAGTGAAGTAGTTATTGCTGATGAATGATATTGAATGATATACAACCTCAACTACAGAATGTTTTAAGTTAGAAATATGTAACTTTGAGTGAAAAAACAATCAATTCTAATAAGTAGTTAAGTACTCATCTGGAGAGTTTAAAAAGGTTAAACTCTATTCTACATAGAGTTATCAATACTTACTGACTAGAACTTCTATGATGCATTGAAACAGTTGTCATCTGATTTGTTAACAGATTATTTATTTTCTGTTAAGGAAAGTATATTCATTCATTCATTTATTCATCTCTTAAATTTCCAAATTAAGTAGACATATTGTTTTTAATGCTTGATAAAACAACAAATTTTTATATAAAAAAAAATTCTTTTTTTTAAATGTTTTTTTTTGATTGACAAATCTGTGTTACTGAGACCAGAATAAAACACAAAATGGAATAACTACTCTTAGAAGGCAATTCAATTGACACACACACACACACATAGAGCGAGAGAGAGTGAGACACTAATATAAACGAAATCTTTCTTTTATCCTAATACACCTTCATTCATACATGTAAACAACAATGTATAATGTATGCAAGTAACGCTTGAATACGTGCAATATACTACTGAAAACGATACCATATTGTTTTATCTTAATAATAAAGTAATCTGAAATAAATACTTACATTCTTTAGGAAGTAGTAAAAAGAAAAACCAACATCAATAAATAGTCTCATGTATTATGCATAAACAGAGAATAGTTACAAAAAAAAACATTTCTTTCTAATATATCATTTTAAATAGGGTGGAGATAAATTCTTCAAAAATTTTTTCATGTAGACAATGTGAAGAAAAATTAAGATATTGAAGAAGAATAAGCGCATAAAAAAAAGCAAACACATAACAGGGAATGATAGTAACAACTAAAGATAAGAGGTGGGTAGAAAAGAAAAATGCAATGGAGGGGGGGGTTGGATTTGGAAAGTTAACAAAAGACTCGGTGAATTTATATTTTATTTGTTAAAAAAGAATATGGAGAAAAATATATTTTTTTTAGTTTACATTTTGCCTTTTGGGAAATTGACTAAACGTGAGTTTGTGCAGAAACAGAAAATAAAATAATAAAGGAATCCTACTTCTTGATTTCCATTTTGTATCTCACTTCATCTTCTTCTTTATTCTTCCCTCTTTTTTATTAATACTACTTATATTATTGTAAGTATCGTCTATCGAATACATTTATGAATGAGACTACATTTTGAATAATTGATGTATTACCAAGATGTACAGAGTTTCTTGAAATGGTATTGAATATATTCTTGAAGAAAATGAAAATCTGTAAACTTTACTCATTAGGTAGTGGTGTCATCTTTAATTTTGCAAAAGAAGAAATTGTAAATTTTTCTAAAACAATGTAAATGAGCATTAGTCATGTTATTTCTAATTAGTTGTAGTAATAGTAATAAGTAGTATTGTAAGTAGAATATTCATAATGATGATTCATTTGAAATAATTACTTGGAAGATGGGTGTCAAACATGTTGAATCTTATTGACATTGTTGTTTTTACTAATGAAAACTCTAGACCTACTTATTATAAGGACGATGATTTCTAATCTCTAGTTCATAAAAGTTGATATAATACTGTAGATTACTATAGGTTTTTTCATAATAGGAACTATTTTCATTATTTCTGTCTTAACCTTACTAATGATATTGAATTATGATTGTGTAATAGATAGTGAATTGATTTAATTTCTAAATGTATATGACTGTTGGACGTCATCTCAATGGTTTACATGTTAAATTTTCATAGTGAAACCCTGTAGATACTGTGTTAAGTATGCCAGTGGTGCTATACTTGCTAATTAAAATTCAAAAGTCCTATACTATAACGAATCAGCTGTCCTGTACCTTCTTAATTTTCAATGATCGTTTACTAAACATCAATGTGTGATGCAATATTTACTTAATAACTAAAGAAATAAAAACAACTTTAGTCAATTGTAAGTGTATTAATGTAATTCAGACGTCAGTAGAGTGAAAGTACACTTAATGTAACATAAAACTTAGTTGGAATATATAGTTTTAAGTTTATTTGCTTCACACTTCTAATATCACCCTGAGAAGTAATTGGGATCATATAGCCTCTAAGCAGTTGATCTTTTCTGGTTTACCTGACATCACTTTAACACCTCATAACCTAACTTAGGCTAGGTTCTGGAACATTCAAACTTCGCAGTAAGTAAGATATATTTCAATTATGAAGTAATATCTAGTTATTCCTATTTTTAAGGTTAGTTAATCTGTAACATGTGACGTGGCTCTTCAATCAATCATAATGTAAAGTTTTTTTTCTTTCAATCTTTACTTGGCTTCAATACAAACAGCTTACTGACATCAAACTGCCAATCTGAATAACGATTATTTGTGATAATAATTAAAATGACTTGGTTTTGTGGTGATAGACTGGTATTAAGCTTCGTTGTCAGTATTCGTCACAAACTAATACCAGTCGGATACAAGTGAAAACCACAGAACACTTGACAGCTGACTCTTCCTAATATACGACTTCTCGACACTTCGCCCTCTCAGATTCCACCTAAGAATGAAACCCAAGGCCATTAGGTCTTAAGATGAATGCCTAATTTATAGCTGCCACTGAGGTGGTGTCCAATGGTAGAATTTTCACTTCCACCAATTTATGATATAACGCACTAATAATTAGCCCATATGACTTACTTCAGGATGTTCCTGAAGTTCTAATGAGAAGTTGTGACTAATAGCGTTCTGGCATATATGGAGTGACACAGTTATCACAAATGGCATCAATTGATAGTTGCCCTATATCACAAACTGATTGAAATACAAATCCTACCATTGAATTCTGACCCAGAGGTGCAAATGGTTAAGCTTTTGCTCTGAGACCTGAAGGCTCTGGATTAAATTCTATGGATAGATAAGGGTGTGAACTAATTTGTTTGTTCTAAATAATTCAACATGGGTTTGCATGGTTTCATAAAAAAAACTTTTGATTTTTTGTTTCCATTCTTCTCGGATTAATCTCAGCTGAGTATTACTGAAAGCTAGATAGTACTAAACAATTATCTCTTTCTAGTATAGGTCTTCCCAGCATCGCACACCCATGTTTGAAGTGACATTATATGATTGCAACCCCGTGACATTCAGAAGTATCCAACAAAAATTAACGTACGTTGTCATAAATTAAGATGATATTTATCTCACCCCATCAAGTCTATGAATGACTAATTGATTGTCCAACTGTATTTGACTCTTCAACGTTAATGTTTTCTTTGAATTTGATTACACTGATTTACTTAGGTTAAACAACTAGTGAAGGTAAAAATACTGGATAAATGTTTCGCTTAAGTATGCAACTTTTCAGAATTCTAAGTTTACAACCCTCCACTAGGAGAGTAAGCTTAGGTTACTCAGATTTCATAGTAAATGCTTAACTTCTCAACCAAAGATTCAACATTTAATGGTTACTTCTAAAAGAATAATAGAAATTTGTCTTTTTCATATGGTTACTGTCTCTTAAAACAATACTTTAAATGTCATCTGTTATTACTAAGTATATTTATCATTTCAAGAAAACAAAAATATAATGAGAGAACTTTTTTATTTATTATTACAATAGTAATAATACGAATGGTAATTAGGTTATTAATGTAATTGATTGATTAGATGAACAGATGATTGAATAAATGAATAAGTGACTAAATCATTTAAAGAATAAATAATGAACACATTTCTAGGTCGGATACAAACGTACGAGCCGATGGGGGGAGGGGGTGTTGGATACATTCTTAAATACAATTCACAGCACGACAGTGTAACGTTCTTCTGTCACCCCCTCCTCTACTCCCTCCATTAACCTATTTCATAACAGTACAAATCAATAATGAAATCACTATATAAAAAAGTAGGCGTATTTACTTTGCTTATTTGTAAATTATGGATATGTGAAGCCGGGGGGGGGGAAAGGGACAAAAGAGAGAAGGTATAAGAAAAAATAAAAAAAGAACACCTTAATTATATGTGAATGCATAGACAATATACTTTGTACTGATGAGATTTTTCGCATGAAAAGAAGCATGAAAACTAGATAAAATTAAAGAAAAAGAAACTTGGCAAAGAAAAAAAACAAGAAATTATCAGCATCAATACGCAGGGAGTAATTAATATTTGTACAGGAAAAAAAAGAAGCTGAACTAGTAATAATAATAATAAGAAGAATAAGAATGATGATGATGATGATGATGGTGATAGCAGGACATTTGATTCTTATTTATTCTTTCCAACTGACATTGTTTTATCATTCTCTTCTCTACTTCTAGAATAGTATTATTCATTCAAACATTTAATTCTACTTGAATCTCTATCAACTAACTGTAGTATTGTTTACCCTTAGGGTATATTACATTCTACTTGTTACTCATAAATTTACATAAAGAAGTAATTTGATTCTAATAGATAGATATATTTGTTCAATTTTATTCTCTTAATGGAAAAGAATAGAAACTATAGGAAAGAATAATGAAAATATACATATTCTATAAGGAGATAGAATTAATTGAGTTTTTCCTTTCTATTTTAAAGATTCTATGATAGAATATTTGAAAGAAATGTACAAATAGATTTCGATCCAGGCGATTATTGACTAACTTCAATTACAGTAGCACTGAAAATCAGGAAAGTACTGAATAACTGCTTTATTCTAGTGTAGAACTCTTCAAGTGTATTCGATCACTTTATCAGTCGACTATAACTCACTAATAATAACAGTTATTATATGAATGCTAGTGACTAATATTGAAAGGTAATTGTAAAGGTTCTAGTGAGAATTGATAACCGGTGAAGTATAATCATATTGAGATTGAGACATTTATCCATCAATGGTATAATGTCATGAATAGACCTAAGAAATATTAGATGCCAACTCAGTCGTTTGTAAGTCATATGTAAGTATTCTCTATATTTGTCTTAAGTAAATCTCTGAGTGCCTTGAAATAAATAAATAAATAGCTCCGTAATGAAGAGCATATGTTAATTAATGGTCATTTGTGTATTTACTGCATCTCGTCTACTTGGGTCGTTACATTTACATTTCTATTTATGATTTAAGCAACGGTGATACAGTCACAAATTCCTCATCTTGATAGAACTCTAATATACTCATAGATTACCATGATGCTGATCCTAATTACTTTTAGCATAATTTAGAAACGCTTACCATATAAATTCTGGCGACCACCATTCTACATAACTGGCACTAAAATTTTTTATTTTAGATACATTTCAGTTAACTACTTATGTTTGTTGATCGTGTGTATGTGAACTCTACCGCGAATATGAATAAGATATATGATTCGTGAAATACTAAAGTTGTGGCTCGTATGTGTTTCTCATCCACCTCCGCCTCCAACATCCCTGAAGATATGAAAGACAATTATTATAGAATTCATGCATCACACACGACAACAATATCTTGAGATGAAAATGATTAACGAATATTCCTTGGATAATGACAAGTTAAATGTTAACAGAATAAGAATTTCGTCAATATTTTGAGTCATTTCCATTACTAACCATAGTACAAGTTGACTGATATAATTCAGCTCACTAGTGAGTAGCTCCTTGAGGTAATTCCTGGAGTTCTAGTGTGAAGACGTGACCGGTGGAGTTCAGTCGTGTCGGGCGTGAGACAGTAACTCACCGATGACAATGGATGAGGTCGCGCAAACGTAACACAAATTGACTGAATTAGAAATATCAACCATTAGGAGCCGGCTCAGTGATCTAATGCTAAAGCGCCCGTAGCGGAGCCAGAGGGTCCTGGGTTCGGTCCCCAACAGGGTCGCGGATGCGCACTGATGAGGAGTCCCATGTTAGGACGAAACAGCTGTCCAGTGCTTCCAGGTGATCAATGGTTGTTTGGTTCAGATCAATTCGTGATATCAGCATTGATATAATTCAGTTAACACAACTAAAATTCTATGGTAATTAAAATATATGTCACATTTCTAAATTAGTCAATGGTAGCATCTAAAACTATGAAGCTAGATGAAAAGCCTTCCTGCATCACATGAATTATCAATTCCATCAAGATTAAAGATAGCCCTATAGTAACATACATATAAACTGGCATGAAATCTAAGTCAAATAGTTTCTTATTACGGAAAATTACCTTCAACCAATTGAAATAATTGAAAACATTCACTACTACATTCCATTTTAATATTTTGTTTGCTATCCGACTTTATCCATCTGTACTAAAGTTGACATACTACATCGTTTCATGCTAAAATATTATGGAAAGAAACAAAAATCCTCAGTCAGTATCACTTTTTCTTAAAATAATGTCGTAAAATTATCCCTAACATTACCCATATTTTACTTCACAAGAAGGAATTATTAAAAGGTAGTTGTTTTGTCCTAATAAGGGACTCATCTGTAGAGCTCACCTACGACCCTACCCAGAACCTCTATGTCTTTTGGTGAACGCTTATTAATCAGCACCACTAGGCTGACAAAGAGTGAAAGAATTCCTACGAGACCTGTAGGTTTCGGTTTAGGTTTTCTTGAGAGGTAGCGGGTATGTGTGTATTTTTGTGGAGCCTTATGCTGGAATGAAGCCGGTGTCCAGTAATTTCTGGTTTTCAGTGATACCCAACAGCCATCAACCTGTGATGAATACAAACTACAAGTTAGAAACCAAACTTCACAAATCTACCTAAACCTAGGCACACCTTCATGCTTTTTATTAAGATCACTTGAAAATTTGTGTATTTTACATAATATTAGTAGTTAAACCTCACGTATGTTAAGTCGTCTAAGGTAAGTATTGTTTACTAATCATGAAAAAAAATCACTGAAAACAAATTGTTTAACAAAGAGAAAGTAATTTTTTCAGCTTTTTTTCGAAGTAAAACTAATGCCCATGAATCTATTTATAGGTTTTCCATGAGAACAGTAATAACAAAGAAGAAATATACACTATTGTGTAGCATAAAAAGGATTATTATTATTATTATTATTATTATTATTATTATTATTATTATTATCTGGTAACATGATCACAGTTGACAATGAATAACAATGACGATGATTGCTACGACAGAGGGTTGAACGACAGAAATTAGATTCTTGAAACAACTAATAATGTAATAACTTTAACCGAAACACATACTGACTGCTGAATTGCCAAGTAATAACTTGGTGATTCTCAATTCATAGAATTTCTGGTTAAAAGCTAAAAGTTGTATAGGATTACACTCGATTATACAAGACAGCTTACTTTATTAATAACGAATATTCTTATATAGTTAATATTTTCAATCTCAATATGGTTAACATAACGAATAACACGTTATACAAATTTAGGAGAGGAATAAAGTAATCAGTATGGGGCTAAATAAGCGTAAATTAGAAACATAGTGCTATAAGATGTAGAACTTCTGATAAGAATAATAAAAATCCAGTAACTACGAGTTTACTAGGCTGCACAATGATGATGATGATGAACACACTGTCGACCAACTTACAGTGTGTCTAGAGGTTATCTTTCAAGAATTCCTAAGTTTGAGACTTGTTAACATGCAGTAAGTTACAGCTTGATTAACTTCAAACTCTAAAAATCTCTCACAACCACTTCCAACAACCTAATAAGAAGATGGTGTAAATATTTACCAAGATATGTCAAACTCAGGATTCTATTACTAGCTAACATCAAGGTTTATCAATTGAATTTTAAATCTCAGATATAAAACATCTTCCTGACAAAATGTTTCTTTTCTCTATATATCTCCTCATCCCTTACCCCCCCCCTCTACCCAATCACCACCAAAGACAACATCAATTAATTTTTTAACATTCTACAAAATTTTTTAGATTACTATCCTTCTATCTAATCTTTACTCTTATATAATCAACCACATCTGGCATTATAGAGGTAAAGTTGGCTTAACAGGTGCTATGTAATAAATAACTAGAAATAAGCAATGTTATGTTGCATCTGCTTGCCATATATATATATATATATATATATATATATATATATATATATATATATATATATATATGACAACTCTGAAATTCTCTACTTCTCATTTTATCCATGTTCTGTTGACAATCTTCCACCACCTCATTACAATCTTATTTGTCTTTTATTATTATTAATATTATCATTATAAAAATATGATAGGTCAGATGAATAAATAAATAAGTTTTTAGAATAAACAAAATTACAGCATATTTATTCCTGTTTGTATGTATACAAACTACTGATATGTTATATAAGTAATTAAAAATAAATTGATGTCAACTTATCAAAAATACGGTTGACTGATTTTGAGTGATAAAAATTTAATTGACCAAAGAGTTAGTTGTAGATAGATGTTATTGTATACAACAGATGTATAATTATAAGGAAAAAGATTGGGCAGATTCAAGGCAAATCATAAATTCTATTGATAGAATAATTAGACTAATAATGATGAAGGATAATTCCATCTTCTAGGTTCTTTTATACTAGGCATCTTTGCATATAATATTGTCTGACACGATTGTTACAAGATGTTGTGAAGATTATTGAATTCTGTGTTGTTACATCATGGATTGATTGTGGCTAAAAGGACCCAGGGAAAATCTGGAATCCTGGGACAGTTGTTTTGTTCAATTAAGCTATTCCTTGAAAGTACAGTGGTACAACAAAATAAGAGATCTTCAGGCCACGCAAAGAGAGTATAATATTCAAACTACTTTGCTGGCATCCAGCAATTTATATATATAATTACAGTTAAATATAAAGCCCTGGGAAGTTTGAAATTTGTCTTTCTATGGACGTCGAGGTGTTTCTAGTAACCTGGAGGGGGGGAAGGGGTAAGCAAACTTCTGAAGTACCTCATAGCAAGAAGAAAAAGGTGTCTGATGCTTTCTGGGTTTTTAACGGTTCTTTGATTGAAATCAGTTCGTTGTTTCTCTTACTAAACCCCCTGGTGTTCCGTTAAACTTCATAATTTATAAACAATTTCAATAGAATTCTGACAATCGTCCAATGAGTAAAGTTCTAACCACCTACAGATTTTACCGCCTTAAAGCAGAGAGGATAACTGATTGTGATTTACTGAATAACGAACTTCTAACAATGATTAAGATCTTGGTGACCTACTCAACAGTATTGTCAATATCAATTTGATGCTGATGAAATACATAAAATTAATCATCTTCGATTTCCATGCAGTGTTATGTGGCTAAAAGTAGCTTGTGAGAAAATTTACGTCGAGTTAAATTTTGTGATATTCAGAACTCTTCATCAGATTTCAGACAAGACTTGTTGATGTGCACTGACTAACATAAAATCTAAATTCTGTAGATTTCCTGAAGATTACCTCTAACAATGTAACATCAAAGGATAATCCACATAGCATCAAACTGCTTAGGTAAGTGACTGAATAATAACACCTGCTTAACAAAATTCGATCATAAGTAACAACTAAACTGAAATGATATTGGTCACTACATTATGACCAAATAATCTAACTCTTATGCAATAAATGAATAGAGAAATCAAACAAGAAAATTCAATATCTTTATAGTTACCCAATAAGGTTCGATCTAATAAATTCACATGATCCAAATGCTTAAAGTCTCCTTCATCTGCCAATTATGAACTCTACAACGTGATGAATGCGAATATTATAAGTAAAATGTACAATAAACATTGTTTTAATGAAGTAGAATTAGAAATGAAATACAAATAAAATATATTTGTTATCAATCATCAAAAAAAAATTCTTCATTAATTTACAACTGAATCTAAACTCAACTGGAAGTAAATGAAGGATAAATTAGTTAATAACTTAACATGATAAATGCATCCAGTTTATTCAATAATCATCTTTTAACTAAATGGAATGTCAAACTCTAGTATGACTGTATCATTGATGAGTTACACAAGAGTGAAAATGGAATGATTTAATAACTGTGTAATGTTGAAATTCATGGATTGTAAATGAAATACACATTTAAAAATAGATTATGTAGGGTAGAAATTGAAGTTGAAGTAATTTTATGATTACGTAATGACAACATTTTGAGAAATGTAAAGAAATTATGTAGAACACTAGAGTAAAATAAAGAGTAGACAAACTTCTTGTGTAAATGAAAGTTATACTGATGTTCTGTTGTGTGTACGAGACACATTCTAGATTCATAGGAGAAATTAAATAGAATTTTGTAGATGACTCTTAACGCTCACTTTGTACCCACGTTATGGTCAGTGTCAACTAGATGCCTATTTACTGACCATTTAGGGTGATATTCAGAAATATAGTGATGTATGTACCTAGTAATGAGCCTAATATAACTGATTCCACAAGTGCAATTGCACCGATAGGTGCACAAGGAAGCGGCTGATATTGGAAGCTTATCTTTATTTGACGAACTCAGTATTGGTTAATTAGAAAACCAATGACATAATCTCGCTACGCAGAAGGATTTCACGACGGATTTTCATCTGCGCCATACTATTATCTCACTGACCATATCACCATTAAACTGTAATGTTAGGAAAAAGAGTTATTTTAGTGCTGTTGGAAGCTTCTCTTTCGTTTATACTATAAATATATGTTTTTTAAGAAACTTTGATGGATATCTGTAATAGCTCAAAAGACGATAGATAAACTTCAGTTCTTTTCCACAGGTGTTGGCAAAGTAGATAACTTTCGTAGTATGAACCAGGTTGATTCTTTTTATATTACAATGAAACAAAATTTAAAAGATTGTGTTCTACAGTTTAGTGTAGTAAGTTTGAGGTTGATATTTCTTTTTATTGTCTCAGCATTTCCTGTTGTCAATAAGATGTCAACAAATGGAATACTACTACAATTTTATTCTTTTCCTTTATAAGGATGAATGCTTGGTGAACCTTGTTAACGATTTCTGATGAGTTATGTTCTTCATATTTGTTGTGTAGGCCTATGAAGTTATTCTCAGTGCAGCTCACATTTTTTAGACGATTGAGTTCTAACTTGGTATACTTTCATTGAATAAACAGAAAGAACACTTGATAGTAATAGATAAATTATAAAGATTGTAAATGTTATGGTTAATCACAACCGATTTATAACTAAACATTTATTGTATTCACATATTATATAATATAACTTATCATGAAGCACAATGATCTCAAGAGATACTTCATCATCACTTGTCTATAATTCTCAATCATATGAAATATTCTCTCTTGCTTTATGATAGAAAAGCCACTTTAGAATAAGTATTCATTATGATTACTATGTTACTCTTTCAGTTCACCTATTACCGCCTATCACTTCGATTGTATTCAGTTGAGATTTACCAACCCCCCCCCCTCCTCCACATCCTAAAAATGTCATTATCCATTATCCTAATGATACTAATGAAGTAAACTTACATCTATCTATTGTATAAAGTACTGAAAAGGAAAAAAAATTACAAATAAATGGCTAATTTAAACTTAACATTATTCTTTTCTTATTTCTTTTTCTTTCTTCTGCTTTTCCTTTCCTTACTCTTATTATGGATAGAAATGAAGGAATTAATGCTATTGAATACAGTCAAATATAGAGGCTATCACATTGATCTTATTCAATGAAAGTGAAAATATTTCTACTTTATTTTAAAGAAAAGTTTTATCTAGTGAAGTTGTATGAAGTACTCTTTCTTCTTCTCCTCCTACTCCTCTTCCTCCTTCTTCTGTCTTAATGAATACTTCAATTTATTTATCATGAAATGAATTATTCATTCATCATAGAGAGCATGTGTAGATGTTTTTACGTGTGTGTGTGTGTATGTGTATGATACACACGAGTAATGTTATACGAGGTCAAAGAAGAAGAACAGAAGGACAATAATAATAATAATATGCTTATTCCTTCAATTCGTCAGTACAGTTACCACTTGAGTATCTGTTACATCTTATAACAAAAAGAAAAGAAAAATGACAAAAATTTTTCATTAAAAAAAAATCAAAAGTTTTAAATGAGTGGCAAAAAAAAACATGTTTGATTAAACTAATTTAATCAATCCATCTACTCTCCAAACATTGTTCAGTTAACTTAGTCCAATTATTGTTATCATCATGATGATTCTGAATAGATTATTCTTAGACTCCATCTGTTATGTATTATGCATTCATTTTGTGTGTGTGCGTGTGTGGTAACTCCTTTCTCTATAAATGATTATCACATTCCTATGTTGTCTACTTCACTCCATCTAACATTCTATCTCTCTCTGTGTCTTGTTCACTCTTTTCTACTTATCTTCCATTCTCTCTATGTTACTGAGTTATAGCAAACTTTCTGATTTATTTATTTATCTTGACAAAAATTGTAAGTGATACACAGTTAAGTTTAACTAACTAGTAGTAGTAGGAAGAGGAACGGGCAAAGGATTGATAATTGTGAGGTCGGTTACTGTTAATTTGTTTGAATAGGATTTATGTTTGATATCGCTCACTGATAACTATAAAGTATAGAACAGTTTTGTCGACATAGTATGAATCAGACCTAGTAGATTCAAGCCTTCAGATCATTAAGTAATAATTTAGTGGCTGTCTCTGTTTTTAATTTTGTCCATTTTATTATCCATGGTGATATCTACACACCCATCATATACCAATAAAACAGTCTGAAGGTTAGACACTCTCTATAAGAACTGAATTTGCTTGGTTCGATTCCTAGTGTGTGTGTGTGTGTTGCAGTAGTGAATGCATAATATCACTGGAAAGTTTGAAACCAGGACAAAATATCTCAGTGCTTTCTGGTTTGCAATATTTGTTTGAATAAAGTTAATGTGTGATGTGAAATTATAAATCAAATCAGGTTAGTATACAGAACTCAGGTGAACATCATTTTTTCTATCTTGAAGATAACATCATTAATCTTTGGTGTTTTGAATTTAGAAAAATCAAAAATATAATAATCCTACTTCCAAACTAATGTACTGGGCATTGATATGATTGTTCACCTAACCTTTTACTAGACTGACCAATAAGTACTAACCGACGTCATGTTATCGAATACTGATTGTTGATCGAATTCAATTTATGAAATTTCAGTGTAGTTATTCGTATATATGATACGAATTCACTATCTCTGAATGTTTGTAAGTAAAGACAATAGAGATTTTTCTGGTTAATAAGTAATTCTTAGTTGAATCGCTACTACTCAATCCCTGACGCATTCAATAAAAGTAACATCTATTCGTACAGCTAAATCACTCTAATGGGAGCTTATTAAATGCAAGTGAGCTCATTTGAAAACAAGTTAAAATTCAAAACGAAATATGTTGTTTTTGTCCTCAGTACCGCCAAGAGAACGTTTGGTAGAATGCATCATATCTCAGAATCCCCATCGATCATATTATATCTTTACTATTTCGTAGTAAATTAATGTAAGATTGAACCAATGGACCATAAAATTTATACTATTACTGCTATTATTGAACGTTTTTTATATCAATCAATATAACTATTGTTTAAGTACCTTGTCAATGAAACACTAATTGGCACAAGTATTTCGAGAAATTAGTTACTATATTTTCCTATGGGATATACGTAGATATTACAGATAGAACTGAAATCCGTCACATTATACTTCAGCGGTTAAGTATTTAGATCATCTGGCTGCAATATTACGGTTCATATTCCTATCTTTAACGAATACACTACATACCTCTAGATCGTCCAAAATCGTTAGCAGATAAGCTTCTCACTTGAGATATAAATGAACTCTATATTTCACGACTCCATAATTAAACTCTGAAAATTCTTTGCTAAGCCAGCTACTACAAAAGTAGGTGACTGTTGGATATGATGCCACAGTTGATAAATTTTCTATCTTTGTTTAGTAAGTCAACATTACTCACTCAGTGGATCCAAGATATCCAACTAAAACATTTTAAGACTCTTATAATCATAAACCTGCAAATTACATATTGTCCCCAATTTCTTAGATCAAGTCTCGGTGAATTACAGTATTTTCGATACCAAATAGTTTCAGATCGACTGGTTTACATATATATATTGATAGTCCTATCACTTCAGTCACGGGACTACTTGATCCTCACAAATGGCAGCATTCCAGTAAGAAAATGAGTGGGCTGTATTTTAATGGAGTTCTATGTGAAAACGAAATAGTTCTTTAGTACTTACTGGTTTTCAGTGTTTGTCTAATCCAGGTGAATTCATGAAACCAAATTTAGACTCAACAATTTCTACATCACTCAAAGATAATATTTTTGTTGTCAATAATGATTCACATTTATGATAGCCATTCTAGGGATTGAACATTGAGCGGATTAATATTCATCATCTGTTCTGA
Organism: Schistosoma japonicum; assembly: GCA_025215515.1. Classification (NCBI taxonomy): domain Eukaryota; kingdom Metazoa; phylum Platyhelminthes; class Trematoda; order Strigeidida; family Schistosomatidae; genus Schistosoma; species Schistosoma japonicum. Next base: position 33,676,444 of record CM046063.1, read on the forward strand.
ATTGAATAGTTAATAAAAATGAACAAAGAGGTAGTTAGTTCTCCCAAGGGAAATCACTCCAACAGGAAAATTTATTTTTATTAACCAGGCAAAATTACATCTTTATATAATGGTGGATATTTTGTTGTTTATCCCACTCACTCACTCACTCACTCACTCACTCACTCACTCACTCACTCACTCACTCACTCACTCACTCACTCACTCACTCACTCACTCACTCACTCACTCACTCACTCACTCACTCACTCACTCACTCACTCACTCACTCACTCACTCACTCAACTCACTCACTCACTCACTCACTCACTCACTCACTCACTCACTCACTCACTCACTCACTCACTCACTCACTCACTCACTCACGCACTCACTCACTCACTCACTCACTCACTCACGCACTCACTCACTCACTCACTCACTCACTCACTCACTCTTTCACTGTTATTATAAAATCTTGTGTAAAAATTGCTCAATATTCCTAAGTAATTACATTTTTGAATAATTTAGTAAAAATGAGTAAGTCATGGGTTTGTATTAAAGATACAAACATGGATTTGATATCGTTTGACACGAAGGGACTGAGTTTGATTCCTGCAGTGAGCATTAATAACAGAATGCAAGTATATCCACCTGAGGCGTCCCGGATCAGACAAAACGCGAACTTTGAATACGACTTGCCACCTACGTTAACATATTAAGGTTGGATTTTTGTTGGAAAGTGGAATTCAGGATGCATAACTCTTCCTCTATGGGATTTGTCAGCTGGATGTGAGTCTAACACATATTAATGTTGATATTCACACTCGGACTTTAACTCAACCTATTAACTTCAAACACTGTCGCTTTATTTTCTGAACAACCAACTTCAGATAGAAACATTTTTGCAATGCGTAAGTAATACATTTCAAAGGCTTTAAGTCTTTACGTTACTGATATTATAGACTACAGCTGATCAGTCATTGTTGCTACTCATCCATTTTGAGTGAATCACCTCGTTACAGCTCTACGTTACAAGCTTTATTGACATCAGCTTGTGGTTGGCTGGTAGAATCCAGCTAAAAGATACAAATCTTTACAAGTTGAAAGAGTAAGAAAGTGTCGTTGTAATTATTTCTCTATTAAAAGTCTTTTAACATGAGAAAATGAAATGAAAGTTTTTCACACTGTTGACTTAACCTAAATCATTACATAATGCCTTTATGATTAGATGTTGGGGAGATTGCTGAATATGAATTTCAGTCATCTCGCGATATATTGAGGGATCTGATTAATTACTGATTTTAAGAGGTAATTTCAGTGATATGTTAATAAGACCTGACCAGTGGATTTTAACTTTGTTTTATGTAAAGCAGTTACTTATTGATATCAAAGAAACATGTCACCAGTTAACTGAAGTTATAAATATAAACTATATGGTGTTAACTCAGTGACCTACGAGCAAATGATACACCACAAAGCTCAAGGGTCTACAAATATTGTTTTATATTCAATGATTAAAGTTATTCCACAGAAAATCTTGTTTCACTAAGATTATTCACTAATTTGAATTCATCACATCATGGTAAATCTGCAATCATGTGAAAACGAACACAAAGCTCAGTAGTATCATCTTTAATAATTGTATTAGACAACTTTGTTTGTGAATCCTACAGAAAGTACAGAAAGTAAGCTTTGCTGATTTCTTCGCAATCTATCATGATATCTTGATCAAACAGTACTTCTTGCCTATTACTTCCTAAAACCCCCCAAAATCAAAGGATTATTTTATTTTAAATTATATTAATCAATTCATTAAAGTGAAAAAAAGCTGAGTTCCACGTTTACTGTTTGTTAATTTTTTTTTTCTTCATTAATTCATTGTTTCTAAAATATGTGGTTAATGGGGTGTGGTGAAGTAAGGGAAGTGGATAGTCAGGGTACATATGATAATTAAACTGTTCCTCAACTGGAAACAAAAGCTACCACAATAAATAAATAAATAAATAAAAGTGAATATTTTTCATAAAAAAATATAAAAAGGAAAAAAAGAGACGATAACGGTTACTAAAAATGAAACATTGAGTTACTTTCGAAATGAGATAAAACACAATGACTGTACACTCATATACACATATACACTACTTATATTTATGTAAACAACAGTATTCCTCGATATCATGAAAGTAGTGAATTTAAAAATAAATAAATAAATAGAACATTGAAAAATTAATTCCCAAAAGATTCAACAACGCAACATTTACATACATGTACACATATACACACACTCGAATAGGAATTCTTCTTCAAGGGAATCAAAACATAAACTCTATCCAGTAGGCTACAATATATATGAAATAATGAAAATTGGTTATATATACGTCGAAATGATATTGTCACTGTGGTTGATTGCATATTTATATGAAGATGGTAACAATAATGACGATCTAAAAATGGAGGAAGAGGTGTTGAAAGAGAGAGAGAGGTTGTGTGTGTGTGTGTATTTGGTTATGGAAACAGTTGAGAAGATTAATAAGGTAGAGAGGAAGAAATTAACAACAGAAGGTGAAGTGAACATTCAGTTGATATTTTGAATAATTTATTAATTTTTTTTTCGTAAAAATACTTTCAATTATTCAAAATCATTTTCATGTGTTTTTTCATACTTGGCATTATACTGTCGAAATTCTCATCAGTTTAATTCTTATAATTTAATATAACTGAATGAATGTGTACAGTATTGAAAAAATCAATGTAACTTGTAGGATGGTAGGTTAATACAAGTTACATTCTCTGAAAAATGTATTGACATTTTATCGTTATGCAGCACTGACGAAGTCATAGTACTATACCACTACTACTACTACTACTACTACTACTACTAGTACTACTACTACTACTACTAACTATATTGTTAATAATATAAGTAGTAATGTTAGTATTCATAGTATCTAGATAATTACAAATACAATTGTGCAATGTGTTTGTAGGCGATTATGACTGAAATTTAGTGAGATAATGAACTCCTTAAACGTTGAAACCAATTATTTTTTTTTAAGAATTCAAATCTTTCAACCAAAATCTATTGAAAATTATTTATTTTATATTTTCTCAACTTTTTTGTAGAATGTTTTTTGTAACTTTTTACTGAAAACCGAGTTTAATTAATCAACCACTGAAGAGCAAGAAACAGATCACAGTTGATTTGTTCTATTGAATGACTTGACAGTAGTAATAGCCGTTTAATGCTCTGTTAGAGATCGGGCTAAGGACCTTTAAGTGTCATAGCCTTGTGTTCAACTTTTAAATCAACGAGTTGATATTAAATGATTTGTAGCATTTTATAACCACTCCTAACATTTGATTCCAGTAGTTATGGTTTCTAATTATGCCACCAAACTTTGTTTAGGAGGCCAGTTTATACAACTAACCATATCTATCAAATTACTACAGTTTACTACAAGTTCACTATTTCTAGATGATGATGATGCAATAAGTAGCATGTGATTTCTAAGAAGTGATGAACTATGTGTATATGTAGACATAAGAGACAAATTGACAGATTTGTATATAGTTAATTTATTAATAACACGAAACTGTTCATTCTACTGTTACAAAGTAAATTACAGAGAATCGAAAAAAAAAAGGGGGGAGGGGAAAGATGAAATGATTCTTGAATTATTCCTTTTAATTTCTACTAACTCAATAAGTTTTTCATAGATTTCTGTTTTCCACTGGTGATATTGGCACAGTTAATTCAAACTTGAAATTAAACAATGTGTTTATTCCCTTAGGAGTTCTTAATTTGTATTTAAATCCACCTTACTAATCATTCAGCTTACTTCACTCTATCACTTTTCATGTACACTCTCCAACACTAGCTTAGTGAATGTAAATAGAAAAAATTACACTTATACGTATACACAACTACATTGTGAATAAATATCGACATGTTAATATTCTGTTTCATATGTCATAATGTCGTAGAAAATGCCTTAAGGGTTTGAAATTAGACGGATATTAAATGAAGCATAAATTTTGTTAATTGTTAGTATTGGTCATGTTCCAGTTGTTTTGTTGAACTAAGTAAAGTAATTTGATCTACACTAACAGTTTATTATTTCAGTTAATGAGTTGTAATGAGACAGAGAGATAGAAAGAAAGAAAGAAAGAAAAGGAAAGGAAAGGAAACAAAAACAGAGAGAGAATATTAACAATCAACTAGAAAACACATTTGTATCATTCAGTATATAAATGAAATAAATTGTTTTATGATAAATATTTTATTGTAATTACAGTGTTTATATGATTCTGAATGAATAATACCAAGAAAATTGAACATTCAGAAATGTTTGCTGTTTATTTTTTTATTTCTAATGTTTATAAATTATGAAGTAAATTTAGAGATTGTTGGATCATATCGGGTATGCCTGGAATTATTCATTCGTAAAATATACATAAAATAGCAGAATGTGGTAAACTTAACTGAAGCTAGAAGCATTAATTAATCAATGGCCTAGAAGTTAAGCGTTCTCTGAGAAGCATCATAGTCGTGGGATCGATCTTCAGTAGCAATAAAAGTGCACACTGTTGAAAGATCCTATGCTAGGACGACAAAGTTGTCCTGTATTACCTGGTTTTTAGTGGTTGTGTGTCTAACCATGGTCAGTCTAGGATATTCAATTGAAATAATCGGTGAACTTAAGTAATAACAATATTGTGTATTATTAGGGAGAAACTTAAGAATATTTGTGTGATTTATGTGTTGAACTGTAAAGAATTTATATTCATTGATAGTAGATAGTTGACAGGGATACCCTTTTTGACACAAGATTTGTGTAGGTAAAAACTAATCCCATCAAGCCTTACTTACAATCTTTTTCAAACTAAGACGCCGTATGGAATCTAGTTTCATGTCACTTAACATCACAGTCCGAGACATTACCCGTGACCTATGCAATTTATAACTGTTCTGTTAGAGAACTGAGATATCTATATTAGTTTATCACTAAATAGTGGACAATTACGTGTTTATCTAGCTAATCTCTAATTCCAATCACATTCTTTCGATTAAGTGATTAACTTACAACTTCTCAGTTTCACATAGGAAGAAACTATTCCTTTAATATTCAGTTCCCTACTAATGACAAGCACAAACTATCAGGAAAATATATCAGACACGATATTTTGCCAATCGTTTACAATTATCTTAAATTAGAATGTCAGAATACAATCTTAAGTCAGTTTAAACTTATGGCCATATAACTGAAATGTGACCAATAGAAATCGATGAATATTATAAACTAAATAAACATACACTTGGTCACTAATCAATGATCGCTTGCTGTAAATACATCTTTTCTACAGAATTAACTCACTGATAACCTCTCATACTATGATAGCGAAGAACTCTGGTTTAACCTTCTCCCCCCCTTCCCCCGAGATTGCAAGTACACAATACTGATGACTCTTAACAAGAAACCTATTTCAAATAAAATCTGCTTCAGAATTTGTTCATTTACCTAATATCATATTCATCTCTATACATTAATATCTTATAAGCTACACAAACAACATATGACAATGAAAGTGCAATAACACTAAACATCATGCAAATTATTTAATATGAAATAATTGGTTTCTAATGAATAGCATAAACTAAACATGGTAATACTGAAGATATATATGTTATTTATTGGATTCGAATTAATGTGTAAGTTCAAGGATGTCGTGCTCATCACATAGAATTTTAAGATAGCAGGGTATATTCAGTATAAGACAAGATTATACATAGCTGAGAATCACTAACTTAGAAAGAAAGAGCGGTTCAGTCTAGTTCAGTTTGATCTCCATTATTTCTCCAGTTTATATGAATCTATACCCAAAAGTAACAACAAAACAATCATTGCAGACCTAATATACAAGGAGTTCATCATACGCTTACTGGTGACTAATTTCAAGAGGCACTCACCAGATTTCGAACGATAATCTGGGACAAATATCTCTAATCTCATTGAAAAATAGTTGTGCTGTCTTGTAGATTAATTGATGTTAGATATGTAAACTACTAAATAAAAAATCAGTGGTCTAATGGCCAAGTGCTTTCTGTGAATTCTGAGGGTCCTAGGTTTAATTTTCGCCAGCGTCGTGGATCTATTCTGTTGAGTAAATTTAAACTATGATAACAAGTTATTTAGTCATTCTTGGTCTTCTCTGGTTATCTAACTGTGGTCAATATGTAATAAGAAATTACAAGTTTCATTTTACTGAGATCTTACAAAATTCTCACTTTTGTCAATTTACTGCAAGAAATTATTATTATTCATTTGTTCTTTTCAGTGTATTCAACTATAAGTCCAGTGATTAAAGCACTTAGTCCAAATGAGGGATGGGTTACTGGAGGTGAAACAATCACAGTCATAGGTGAAAATTTTTTCCCTGGTCTACAAATTGTTTTTGGTTCAACTGCTGTATGGAGCGAAGTAAGTGGTGTTTTATATTACTTAAATATTAATAGATTACTACTATAATCACTACTACTACTACTACTACTACTACTACTACTACTACTACTACTACTACTACTACTACTACTACTACTACTACTACTACTACTACTACTACTACTACTACTACTACTACTACTACTACTACTACTACCAATACTGCTAATACTAATACTAACACTGATACTACTTTTGTTTGTGTTCAATTTGTAAGAAGTGTGACAGTCATCATTGATTACATTGGATCACGATTACACTCTATTGCAAGTTATAGAACGTTTGAAATGTGAATTACCCAATTTTAAGTTAATAATGTAATGGTATTGAGTTCAGTTCAAAATCAAGTCATGAGTGTTCACTGAAATGTTTCGTATTTTCAGAAAATATTTGTCCAGCAGTCCTATAACTTTCAGTCGACTCCTATAAATAAGACATTATCAAGTACTTATTATTTAACAAACTGATATAGTAAACTCTGATGAGTATCATTGTGTTTAGATGATGATCTACTAAGTAATTTGATTTAATCAAAAGATTGTTAGAAGAACGAGTATTAAAGATGATATAGCTACGTTTTTAAACACCTTGGAAGTTTAGAAACTCTCAAGTGAAATAGTCAGAAGTTTCCGCTATATTCTGTTTTCTGTTGTATACACTCAAGTTCAATTATCATACAGACATATTTTCCTGTTTAACATTGCTGAGATAGCGTCCAATACGTTCGTTGTATCCAACATTTTTGATCATTTTGTGACTGATTTAATGTTCACATGATGTGTATTACAGCATTACTTTCATTAAATATTTTATTTCAAACATCTGGAATTACTCTTATCTGTCTATTTGGAATATGTTAAGAGAAGTCCTACTCGATAATCAACTAAATGAAACGGACAAATGAACATAATGCGCTGTGCGACACTACATCAATCATTAACAACGTAAAGTTACTACTGAGTGAAATACGCTATCTGAGTAATCAAGAGCACTTTGAAGGTTTATTGTAATAAAAGCCGGTTTAATAAGCGAGTACAACGAATGTAATCTAGACAGTGCAAATCAATTAAAGCAATTAGCGAATGAATGAGAATCAAATAGTTCGATTTTACAATGTTATGAAATTAACTTGATCAACATTTTAACTCATTAAGCATACAAAATATAGAGCCAGCATTTAAAGAAACTAATAAAAACAACTTCTCTATTTAATAACTTTAGATTATTGAGCTTGTGTCGTCATTGACATACTGATGGAGCATTCAAGACCATGCTGCTTGGTCTACTCCAATAGGTACAGTTCATCCTATAACATTCAAGACTAATTATTCCATTGGATTGAATTTTAGATAGATGAAGAGTGCACAAGTTCGTATACACTCATCTTTTAAAAGAGCTGAATAAACAGCGTTGACTCTTTTAACAGTTTTATTACCACTTCACTGAGCATATCCGAATGTTTTATAGGCATTCTAAAATCAGAATTAGCAACTGATTGTTATTATAACGAGATCAATTTAGCTAGAATGTCAAATGAAGCTTTTAATATCTACTTTTATAGCTAGTCATCTTTATTGATCAGCAGTCATATGAATCAGCCTCTCTCTTTGACATTTACCATTTTAAAGCGTTTTTACTGAAGGATGCCCCCTTTTAAGTTATTTCTATTATCAGGAGTTTAAGAAATAAACCCTATGCATACTTCTCTTTAAAAAAAGTATGTTTCAGTATTTATGAATTATTCTATCGTTTTATTACTCCTTACATTACCAGTTGATTACACCACATGCTCTACGTGTTAGTACTCCACCAAGACATTTATCTGGAGTTGTAGAAGTGACATTGGCATTTAAAAATAAAACATTCTGTAAAAATAATCCTGGTAGATTTGCCTATATCGGTAAGTATTTCCTAAATTCTGTATATTCATTATAAAAACTTAAATTTCATAGATTTTATCTTGTTGATTGATACTACTGGTAGTATTATCTAACTTAAGTTTATTAGATCTATTAACTGATATCTAAGTGCCGTTGATGTAAACTTGTGATTCGGGAGGAACGGTTTTGTTTAGATTGAGTTCTCCGATCAGGATGGTTTAATTACAAATCCTTCATTATCATTCTGAACGATAATTAAGTATAAGTGTGCAGAAAATAACAAAACATATGGGAACAACAGACAATTAAATGTAAGCGAAGAAGTCTCTATAACCCACTTCTTCCAGAAGTTTTCACTGAATGAATCGTTTAACATGATAATGAAAGATAAGAATGGAAGTTAATCGAATCAAAGAGAATCGCACTTCAGATATACATTCGAAAATTGTATAATTGTAGTTTTATTTCATATGAGTTAGAGGACCATTGAAAACTAGAAAATGTTTTAGAAAGATAGATATCCATGACTTCATCAGAGATCTATTTTATAACCTTCAGGAGAATGTCCAGCTGGTTTTGCAGTGATTCATGATGAAGTAAAATCAAAATTGTGGCTTTATTCAACTTTTATCTTTTTAGTTTATCAATACTCACTAATCCGTTTTAACGGATGACAGTTTTCTCTGGAAAGTTTTCAACCGATTACTAATTTTTTTTAAAATTTACGAGTACTAAACATCATTATACAGTGACGATTCAAAGAACTCCTTGCAAAAAACTGATAACCTTTGTCTTTAGTTACTTTAACTTACTAACAATCTACGATTTTGTATGTTTAGGGGAAAGTAACGCTCACTATGTACAATTCAACGTTTGTCTCAGTAGATGACGTCTATTTCTTTGATCATGTTGCATTTATCTTCTGTTACTGTTGTATATTTCTGTTTGAATGAAAGAGGACAGAGTGACTGAGTTAATTTGTAAGCAGTAATGATTCATAATGATTACAACATTTATAAGATTATTTCTGAGATGTTTTTAATGCATAGTAAAACGATTGGCTTCTTTAGAATCAACAGGTCCCCTTCAATGTACACAGGATAGCCATTCTTAAAAGCGGACATAGAGAAGATAGATTTATGGATTTTTTATCCGACTAAAATTGTGGTATAGCCTAGGCTTTTTCGTACACAATTATGCAACTTTGATTTTTGATTCTGATTCTGCTACAAATTTGATGATATTAAAGGTACTATTGGCTAAGTATTGTTGAGGTCGTCTATGTTTAGGATAACAAATAGGTCACCTACGTGAATGAATCATTGGTTTCAATATTGATTTAGTCGCAGACTGAAATTTTCAAATGACAACTTCACAGATTGGTCTAAATGAAGGCAGTATTACTGGAGCTCCTTTAATTTGTTTATAAACCTAACTGTTGAATTAGAAATATTTAGTGTGACAAACATTTGTGAGCTCCATCAAACTTCGTCATTGTGCTTGTATGAATTCCATATAGCATTAATGAATTCCATTCAAAAGAAATAGGTCATTATTAATATGATTGTATTGAAATGACATTGGATTATGGCTGGAAAACAAAATGTAGGGTGGATCTTTTATCTAATTTGGGACATATCAGATAGATATACCTTTATTCTAATAATACCATTTTTTGCTTAACTTTCCTTCATCTAGCAATGACTGATCCTACAATAGAATATGGATTTCAAAGATTATGTAAAATTATACCACGTCATCCTGGTGACCCAGAACGTTTACCACGTGAAATCATCCTAAAGCGTGCTGCAGATTTAGCGGAAGCTTTGTATACAATGCCTAGTCGTGGAATGGGATTTCGATCACCTCCGCCGCAACATCCTCAGGCATCAGCACTACCAACGTCATCATCGTCATCTACGTTGTTTTGCATAAATCATGAACGGGAGGATGAACAAACACACCATGAACAACAATCACAACATTTATCAGAGAATCATCGAAATTTAGATAATCGCTGTACTTCATCTTCTAACAATGTTAATAGTAATAACAATCATTTACCATTATGCCCTAGTGTTTCACCAATGCAAATGGAATCAATGAATAAGTTTTCTTGCACTGACTGCTCAAAATGGTATTAATTTTTATCCATATGGAATTACATCAGCTAAGACAACAGCGACAGTAATAACACCACCTCTATTCCATCCACAATCAATTATATCAAATTCAGAATTGAATGAACAACATCGAGATCAGTTATCCTTGAATGACTCTAGGATTTTACATAAAGCATTTTATACATTTGATGGAAAAGATTTAAATGATTCATCACAATGTTGTGCAACAACAGATAACACAACAACACATTTAATGCATTCCAATTCTGATTCTACTTCGATTATTAACGATGATATTGTAAGTATGAGTCAAAATAGTCCCGAAAGTGGTGCAGCTACTACTACCAGTAGTAGTAATAGTAGTAGCGGTGGTTTGGAAAGTGTACAAAGTGAAGTTACTTGTCTCGATCATCTAAATCATAATTCACCAACAAATTCACACAACAATGAGGAAGTACACGATTCACCAAATTGTCATCATCATCAACAGCAATCACAAACTCATCATCGACATTCACAGTCGAATCTTCGCCGACATCATGAATTCGGTGGTAATAATCATGATGAAAAGAATGAAACTGATAACGATGAACATTCGAATAATCATGAGTCACATTCAGTCATAGTTAATAATAATAAAAAGTCCAGACAATCAGATATGTACACGACATCTACTAGTCATCATCATCACCCTCTAAAGAGGCTACGTTGTGATTGGCTAATAGAAGAGAAACACATAGATGAAAGTAGACAACAGCAAGCAAGTGATTCATTTCAATCAATTACACGAAATATAGCACCATTTCTGAGGCGGTATATAAACGATGAAGCCAATTGTAGTGTAAACATTCTACCTGAAGTAAATTCTTCATCTGCTTCAACAATTATGAAACATAATGAAAAGCAATTAGGTTCTTCATGTATGACTACAAGTTTTGCATCAACATTAAATCCGTCTTATAATGTTTCTCAGACGAATTCAAATAGTATTAACAATAATAACTGTTTATTGAATTCAGCGAATACAAACGAGATTTATGAGGTAAACTATCTATTGAATTATGTCTCATGTTTATTGATTGTAAGGTATTTAAGATGAAGAAGAATCACTGACTCAATTGATTAAGTTTCTGTAACAAAATACATAGACTCTGAGTGGTTGGTAGGATGTCAGAGTGACCAGTAACTTTTACAAAAACAGAACGAGAGAACAACACCACCAAATAGAAGACAGTGTCAAGTCGTTTACTGAGTAAGAATAAAGGCCTTTATATAACACATACAGGGCAAAACAGTAATAAAGAGTGCAAAATACTTTAAAGACTGAATTTAAGTAGCTGTGTAGAAATCGGATAGCAGTAAAATTTTAACAACTCTGGAAGAAAAGTAGATATCACAGTCTGTAATAAGTCTATGAAAAGCTTACCATTTAAAAGATACAAATCTCATAGTAACCCAATGTATGGCAGATGGAACTTAGCAACAAACTGTTCTGATACCACGGGGAATAAACTTTATAGGCTATGATTCCCAGTTCCTTGTCTAGTTATGATAAATGTTTGGGGTTATGTCAACTGTAATATTACCAATGTTCACTATGTATGTTGTATCAAAACAATTTTAGTTAATTCTCTGTTTACTCACTGAAACAAATGTGAATATTTTAGGTGATTTTATGAAGATAGGTATTAAGTTTCGTTGTTTGTACTAGGCATAGATTAATGTTGGTTGGGTATCACTGAAAACAAGGAATCACTGGACAGCTCTTTTGTCATAGTATGAGACTCCTCAAAAGTACATACCTTTTTGATTTTACTATGAGATCGCCCCCCTACCAGAGCCTTTAAGCTGGGGAACTCCTAACCATCTGGATCCCTTAGCCAAACCTGTCGGAAGTGAGAAAATTATCACTATTAATATTGAATGATCGCTTTATAATTCAAATTGATGGAAGAGGAAATTCTATCACTGGATGCAGGCCGCTCTAGTGATGCAGACGTTTAAGCGTCCATTTTGAGATCGTAAAGCCCTGGGGTCGATTCCATAGAGAAATCAAGGGTACACGTTGCTGAGGAGTCCTATAATAAGGCGAAATAGCTGCCGAGTGATCTCTGCTTTTGAATGCTTCTTAATTAACATCAATCTATTGACGATTACAAACAATTAAATGTGAACATTTGACAAATGGTATTGAGTTTACTTAAATTTACCTTATTTAAGAAAGGTATACCTGCTTACTGAATATATATATATATATATATAACTGGGAAAACGATCTCTGTTGTGTTATTGTTAATAATCATATATAAGTGGACTAGTTCCAGTTGGAGTGTGATTTTCTAAAAAATGATGTCGTTATATTTTCGTGACAAACTAGTATTTTGTGAAAAACACTATGTTCTAAGTGATGCTTTATGAGGTCTGATTTTCAATAGGAATATAAACAACGGAATACAGATGCATCTGGAACTGAATGATGCTAGTTTAAATTCTAAAAGAAACATTAATGCCGTCAAGATCACATGTTTGACATGCTAATAACTGGTAATGAACATAAAAATCAAGTCTATGCAAAGTATCCATGAGATTGTTTTCAACCGTCTAACATCAACAACATAGTATGAATAATGTTAAGTTACTGGGACTAGTAATTACACTTTAACTGGATTTATATATTTTGACAAAAAAAACACTAGCCGATGACTGAACAAGACGATACATAACCATTTATATCAAACAGAAATGGCATACTTTAGTTTATCATTCGTAGTAAGAAATGTTTAACAGATCATCAGGTTATTCCATAACAAATAAATGATGCCAAATGTTATGACATCTATGGTTTGGCAAGTGACAAGCTAGGCGATCTTAAGCAAATATATACTGCTTATTGAATTTGATCGCCAGTTAGTTAGTTTCATCATAACTAACACCAAGTTGAGACGATACATATCAATAAGTAGTTACCATTATCATTCTTGCCTAGTCCTTAATGCTACTTGGAGAATCATGTTGGTCGTGGTGTGATGGACTCCAAAAACCTCAACATCTCATGTTTGAGGTAATCGAGCGTAATTGGTGATCCAAGAATGTCGAAATTTTTCGTAGATGAATATCATCTGGGTGATTTAAAGTCAATTTACTTAATCTATTTATAGATATCGTCTACTAATTACAATGAATTATACATTTTATCATTTGATGAGTCCAGAACTAGACAAAGTCTGTATCCCAAACTTTACTTACCTTACTACTAACTAATTTATACTACGTTTTTTGCAAAAATATGTCATTTCTTAGTATGATGAACACTCTGTGGAAACAAGTAACAATGTTAATCAATCAATTTGTTCTCAAATGACAACCTATTCAAAATTCAATAAATTATCTTCTGTTTATGACAATCGAGACAGACAACAGCATATACAACTTCCAAAGTCTACATGTCGAATATCCTCAAATGAATTAACTTCAATGGTTGAGAATAAGACAACAGATGATAATTATTGGACTGGATCACTATACAATTTGCAGGTTTGTTAAGAAAATGTTTATCATCTGATTAAAATGTTGACATACTTTACTATAACTTCTTAATTCCTTCATATTCCTCAGAAATAGTCTACACAAACTCAGATGGGAAAAATTAAAGATAGGAAGGTATAAAGTGCTTACTATCAAAGGTTAGTTTAGTTACAGAGGACAAGAGTGTTTATAGCACCCTATGTAATCTTAAGACTCTAGAAGCTTTTAGAAGTCATCTAGAAAATTGGTAACAAAGTGATAAGTACTCAATTAAAATATCGAATTATGTTATGTGTTACTAAGGAACGTTGGTTGATTGTAGTAATTCCAGCTTTTTCCTGGATTGTCACGGATTTCTTTAAAACCTTGTAAGAAAAGAATATGCGAGAGGAAGAAGGATTAATTAATAAGAAATGTTAAATTTATTCACTGGCAACTGATTTCGAAAATGCTAAAGGAAGCCAAACCAAGACATTTACTGGAGTCATTAGCAAATGGACTGAGTTATGTTAACAGTTGCAGGCTATCCGGTTAAGTCCACATGATAATCGTCACAAGTGGTTTAAGGTTTTAAATGACATCACTCGAAATTGTTTACGATGGCGTAGGTGCATTCATTCTTTGGTCCAGCTCCTTCAAATTATAAGTTTCCGAAATCACAACTTTTTCTCATTGATTTATATCTTGTTGAATTTTATCTTCGATTCCCAATTCTCTTCAATGCTATTAATACTGTGACTACCTTAATTACTTTGCGATTCGGCCTGGCAATTTCATCAGTCTATGCTAATAGGAGCATGGTAATTTAAAGCAATGTACAAGTACATCAAGTTATACATTGTGACTAGTTTACTGAAAGTTCTAACAAAGTGACACAACCTGTTGGGATTAACCATGTTTCAAACAAACATGTATAACTGATATTAGTAAAATTTTCTACAGTGTAAAATGTATACCGCTGAATTCCAATAAAGTGGTTTGAGGGTATTCACCTGAAAACTGGTTTTGATCTAATGCTTAGTCATAGGTGCATAAATGATGAAGAAGCTCTGACATCGGACATAATATCTAACACCTTTTCGTCGATTTTCAGTAGTTGATATCAGTCTATAATTAAAATCAAGAAATTATTGATTATGTAGATATTGTAACATAGTGTATGACCTACTGACGTTCAAAAAGATAAGTAATGAGTTCGAGTCTCAGTGTTAACATCAAAACTAAAATTCACTTTCAGACAGTATTGCTAATCTGCTTCAATACGAATGATCACTGTAACTGCCTTATCATGTGGTTTAATTAGCCAATGTATGTTAGTCACAGTTATAGCTCAGTTTTTCGACATTAAATCAGTTGACTGATGAAAATATAAACTTTTTTCACTAATTTACTGGTTATCCTCTGATAATTGACCCTTTGGTCATAATAGGCTAATACTTGAAACACGAGAGTTTTGTGAATATTATTAGACTTTTAAGTCGTTCATTATAAGCTAAGTTTGATAAAATAGTTATTGAGAACCAGAATACAATAAACAATTTTCTTGTTCTAATACAAAGTACCGCTGAAATAAAAGTCTACTATCACATGAGAGACCAAACGCTGAAACTTCGGGTCTTGAGGAGTAAGAATTGTACCTGATTTGGTTTTTAGTTATCCACATCTCCGATTTAAGTCAATTTGTAAAACTCGTAATCATAATGATTTATTATCGAAATAACTGTTTCATGCTCTATTTGACTGAACTCCATTGATTAGGGCTTTCCATTTGAACTGACATCCTTGCTAGTTTTCAATGTTTATTAAGTTAATGTTAACCTTTGTGCAAGCTATAAATAGAAAAAAATTCATAAGCCTCCTATTACAATTAGTAATCATGTGCTTACTAATAATCAACAACCAGATATATTATTCAAACTGTAACCAGAAGTTGGGATCATTGTAGTATAGTCATGCTGCATGACAGAAAAATATGACTGATATTGATGACCAACTGTCATGATTTGCAGTAAGTCGATTGAAAACAGAAATTCCCTATCGACTAATTTGAGGTTATGGGCTCATTGTCATTGAGTCCAGTCCCTGGTAGAATTGTTGGTATGCATTTCTGAGAAGACCTGTACGACGACAAAATAAATGTCAATCACTTAAAATAATATGAATTGCAATTTTTACTCTGCTATATTAACACACACTTATCTATTACTTCTTTATTACTTCTAAATAACTTATAAACGTTTTCTTTATTCTCTCTACTAGCCTATACCAACGACGTTAAACTATCCAACAAATAATTATGCAAATCATGATATCAAAATAACACCTACCTTATGTTCTACAACAGAAATATCATCGGTCATAAAAGTCACAACCACTGCTGCATCAACATTATCATCTAATCTAATAAGATCAAATTCTTTACAATCAAATCATGAGCATCCAGTACATTTAATGCAAAGAACAAAATTAAACGATACACCTAGATGTACGAATCATATAACGAATCATTTGCTTCATTCAACTCCAATATCATCATCACCTTTATCTTCATTCACCTCTTCATCTTCTACATCATCAAGTACAACTATTCATGATTCATTATTAAGTAAAGAAATTGTCATAAATTCATCAAGTCCAGTTATACAATGGTCAAGGTAAGTTTCAGCATCTTTTGTCAGTATATTTATATCAATTAGTAGTAATTACTATTTGCGGAGTCAGCAGACCTAATCACACTTGACTGACCAGTCACTTTCATCTTTGTGTTCAGTAATAACTTGCACTTACACTAAACCTACCCTTGTAATAATGATTCGAACACATTGAATAGTATCACTGATTATGTTTTTGTTATGTCTTGCACTTAATAACTTGACTAACCACGAATAACTTCAGCACTCGAACGCCTTGAACACTCCTAGTTGCAAATTTTGAATACAGGTAGGCGGGATTGTTTATTCCAGTAAGATAGAGAGTTTCTGTCGATCAGTGATTGAATGGAATGTCTCCAGTTCTTTCAAGATTTCTGGAGGCTTCCTTGAGGTTTCTAAGAGCCGCCTTAACAATTTTTTTCCTTATTATCTCTATTTTATTTTGATGTTTTAATTCCAATTAACTGTAATTACTAGACTATTCATAGTCTCCTATGCTAGTGTAACATATCCTTGCTAAAAAATATTCATCTTCATAGTAAATTACATAATCGATACTCTTCTTGATGCACTAACAAATTATCTACTTTATGTTAACATAAAATACAGTGGTAATATGTAGTCTTAATCTTGGTTTATACTTATAGTTGGTGCTTGGATGTAGTATACAGGAAACGTTGTTTAGATCTTGATTTTATGTTGGTTGACACTTGTCATTAAAAATACCATCGATCTTAAGGACGTTAATACTCTCTATGAAAGTTGAACCGGAGTCTTTCGGTTTCTTAGACTATTAGCATTTCCATCGAGCTATCTAGGCTGTAGGATTGCGTCCTTACTTCGAAACATTTATTTTGATTGATTGTTATGTATCAATCTGTGTTTTTCTTGTTTTCATGAAACTTTCTGATTACCAGCTCCAACAATAAGCTATTTAAATTAGAGACTAAATGTTAATTTGATCGATAGAATCCGACCATAATTAAATGATTAGATAAACATGGTATTGGTCACTACTTAGTTGTCATGACATAATCTATATGACTACCATTGTTCTTCAAAAAACAAATGTAGTTGAACAGAATGAATATTTCTCTTTGAATTTCTACTAACACAATGGAACAACGTACATTGTAAACTGATGTGATCCCATATATCAAATATTAAGTTAAATAATGCAAATGATCACCTTTATTAAAACTGTCTAGTCTAAACAATATATTTCAGTTAATGAATAAGGTATAGCATAGGGATGAACTTCAACGATTCTAAAAACGATCACATGATTTGAAGCCATTTTTCAGACAATCTTATGGACCCTGTATGAATCAAAAGTAAGGAAACCTAGTTAATAATTGTCAAATTCAAACCAATTCGTGATATTTAATTAGCATTAAACAATTTCTGAAACACCCGTTCGCAATAAATATCAGCTCAATGGTAACTAACTTCCCAAGGTAATTCTTGGAGCTCTAGTAAGAAGTGACTGGTGGAGTTCAGCAGTGTCGAGCAGTTACACACCAGTGGCTATGAGTGAAGTCACGCAAATGTATCACGAATTGATGGAGTTAGAAATATTAATCGTTAGGAGCCGACTCACTGGTCTAATGATATAGTATTCACCGCTGGAGCAGAGGGATCCTAGGGCTCGATCCCTGAGTGCTTCTTAGTGATCAGTAGTTGTCCAGTTCAGACCAACTTGTGGTATCAAATCAACAAATCATTCATACTTTGTTAATTTTCCACATCTAATCAGTTTTGAAATTTTATTACACTGTAGATATATTGCTACTAAACGTCATTAATCGGAGTACGATCATATTAATGATAAAGGGTTTATATTTCATTGTAGCACAGTAGTAGATCGAGCTTGATAGATTGCTATCATACCAACATCAATCTGTGACGAATTCAATCAGCTAAACTTAATACCAATCTACACAGACTATCTCACTTAAGATCCTTAAAATGTTCACCACGAATAGTCATTTTAACTAATCATCGTAGACCTTGGAAATCCGAGCACAGAAACAGAGAATTAGGCCACAAGACAACTATTAAAAATTAAGAAGTGCCGAGCTGCTGCCTCAACCCAGTAAAATAATCTTCACCTATGAGAATCCATAACCTGACCAGGATATCAAG
The DNA here is from genome assembly GCA_025215515.1 of Schistosoma japonicum. Taxonomy (NCBI): domain Eukaryota; kingdom Metazoa; phylum Platyhelminthes; class Trematoda; order Strigeidida; family Schistosomatidae; genus Schistosoma; species Schistosoma japonicum. The sequence goes on from CM046063.1 coordinate 33,695,250, forward strand.
GTTTTTTAGTTAATACTTAACTGTTAGGACATTCGAGCAGTTAATTAATCGCTGATATATCTAATCTCTGTCAATTTAAAAACCTCCATTTCCTGGTGAGGGTGTAAGCAGATACTTGGTGAGGCACTTCTATACTAGGGTGGAACAACTAGTTTAGTATTTACTTGTTCTCAGTAGGTTATCTGATTCAGATTAATTTATGCTGTCAAGCTCAAATTAACAGTGTGTTAAAAATTCTTTATTACCTACAAAATCTTTACTAAAATGTTCAATGTAGAACTAATGAGATGGGATTAAAAAACAGTAATCATTAACTTCATGTTAAGGCTTGAAAGTCATTCGAAAGAAATCGTTATCTATTTTAACATTCCATGTTTACCAGACCCGTTACCTCTATTATTCACTAAATCAATAGAATATTGATTTATCTGAGAGTTTATGAATTGATTCATGTAAACAAATTAGTGAACATTTAATATCATCAACAATGTTATTCTCTTCCTCTATGATGACAAGAAAAAGAATTGTACTTAATTGTTTCAAACATTTACTTGTGCTATACAAATGTAATACTAATGTACTTTAGTATGTGACAAGAGAGATAAGTAGACTTCACATTCCAAATGAGTTCATTCATTTAATTGCCATTTAACCCCAGGTTGAACTTCGTTTAGCATGTGGGATGAGATCTATCGGGAATAATGTTAATGTACATTAAATGTGTATTGAATGTAGTTCAAATCAGTTTGTCAAATGTAAAACAAAATTACTGAATGCTAAAACTTAAAATGAAATATTTCAATGTAAATTATGTTCTAATATACAAAGCTTACTTCACTAAATGAACAGAAAAATGATTGAAATTCACTCAGCATAATACATTAATTGAAGAACCTTTCTCCCTCCAACCCCACCCCCCCCACACCCGGACAATTAATATATCTTCCATTCTAATATTCTCTACTGTTGTCTTATTGAATCGACGTGGATTCGTGAAGAAAAGTTTTACGTTTAGATGCCTTTATTAGTCATAGATTGACCATGGTTAGATGTAAATGAAAACCAGGAAGCACTAAACAGCTGTTTTATGGTAGTATATGACTGCTTAACTGTGCCCATACTCGAAGCCAACAGGGAAGTCAACTTGGGACATTCTTATTTCATTACGAACGCTTAACTATCTGTACATCTAGGCCGGTATCCATTAGTAGAATTTTCACTTTGTAATTGATAATAGTAATAAATAACAGTATTCGCAAGATAATGTTCCACTAAAGGATTGATTAAGGGACGAAGTGAAGCGGAGCTAAACATTCACTTATAGCGTGACATGTATAAGTTAACTATGGAAATTATAATAAAAGAAATGTTGTATACATCTAATATAATCACATATTTATAATAATTGTTAACCTTAACATACTACTAATATATATATATCAAGTGTATATCGAATGGCAAGTTGTTACTTCAACTAAACATTATTCTTCGTTTCAATATGTATGCTTATCTCTAGTGTACTTATATGTAACATTATAATGCCAAGAGAGTAGTGGGAGAGTGGGCAGGGAAAAAGGAAATGAGAAATATACATTTACCTGTATACACGAAAGGAAAATGAAGGGGATAAATGAACGCATGATAAGTGGAGAGAATGAACATTATTTTATTATTCTCTTCAAAATTCTTCAACGAATAATTTTTCATTCAAATATGAAGAATTAAATTAGGTACACTGATAACGTTTGCATTAAATATCAGGGGTTTAATTTGTACTTCATATTCATTTTACTCTGATTCTCATGTGAGGTAGTTTTCAAAAACTAGAGACTACCAGATAGTTGTTTCTAATGTCAACTTAGGATCAGTTGTGTTCACTTGTGTAGGAAGTGAAACAATTGTTAGAATTGAAAATGTATTTACTTAACTACCCTACTTGGTGGTTAAATATTTATATACCCAAATTATGACCTACATGTTATGGATTTAATCCCTTAGGAGATCATAGTCTGGTATTCCAGGCTGAAGAGTCTCACACAAGGATGAAACAGTTGTCTATAACTCTTTAGTTGCTAATACTATCCTAAGTGAAAACAAGCTCTGTAACTATCACCTATATATGTAATATCTGTTTAACTAAAAAAATTAATAACTGTTCCCGTATCATCAGACGGATACTCGATATCTGAAAACAATTTAGACAGCAAAAAACTATGATATACATCCTTCTGAATCTGATTCAGAGATTGGGTAGTATTAATATTGTTTCTACAAAGTTAGCATAGAATACAACAATATCTAGGATAGTGCTCAAGTGTGTGCAGTGAAGCACTGTAAGTTCCATCAATGCTGCTCTAACATAACGCATTTTTATGATGATTTAAGCACAATCAATCATTAAGAAATGAAATTGGAGCTCCAAGCATCTACATAAAAGTTATCTCCACCTAAAGTTGAATCATTACTGAAAAGCGATTGGTGTCATGTTCATTTGAGTCTATTTAGTGTCAATTGAACTCTGTCTATAAAATTCTAATGTAGCTACTAGTTTAGGTAACTCAACATATCAAGTGATTGAAGGCAGTCTACATGAATGTGTGGGTATTAATCAGTAACCACTGTTGTAGCTTAGTGGTAACGTTTTAGATTATATGGGACTTATTAAACCAACTACTTGTTCTATAGAGAAAATTAGTTTCCTCAAAGTTTCAAGTGTATCATATTGACGAGTGCTGATTAAAACAGTACTAGATGAGACAGGGTTTCCTGCTAACAACCTTCAACTACATAACGATCGACAATCATTTAACGTTCACTAGCCAAATATGGGGACATTCGAACAAGTTATAATAATTCTTTTCATAAAGTACTTAAATAATTCACTAAAACATTATAATTTATTTTAAACCGAGAGATTTTATTCCACTTGCATATGAAAAACTATTATAAGAGAATGTAATTTAGACGGAAACTCCAACATTTCATCAAATATGTTCATGATTTTGAGCTTAGATTGAAAATGACAACGTAAATCAATGAAGACATTCAACATGTATTACACATTGACAATTTTTATCAGTTTGAAATGAGGTGGTTTGTACAGATTGGCGTTAAGTTTTAGTTGGTTGAATCCGTCACAGATTGATGTTTTTAGGGTACGATTGAGAAACAGAGAGCACCGAACAGCTATTTTGTCTTTGTACGGAATTTTTCAGGAATATGAACCCAATATTCTATCTCAGCAGCTCCGGTTTGGTAAATGCCTAACCCTCTGCTCCCCAGTGACTAACTTCAGGAAACTCCTAAAGCTCTAGTAAGCAGTCGTGACTATTGTAGTTCAAAATTATCGGCAGTAAGACACTTGTCACCGATGACAGTAAATGACAGTTACGGTATGTTGCAAATTTACTGAAGTAGGAATTCTACAACTGAATGCCATCTGAGTGCTTTCTGATTTTAACTGGTACTCAACCGATATCAATCTGTGACGAATAAAATCAACTAAAATTAAAACATTTTTATTGTCACAAAACTTCATCAACTCATTCGGTAAATATGTTAAACCTACCAAAGTTATTCGAAACATTTAGCGATCATACGGTATTCCACTAATTTTAGAGTTTTCACTTTACTTAGATCTGTCAATCCTGATATTACGAATTGATCTGAGTCAGACAACCATTGGTCACCTGGAAGCACTGGACAGCTGTTTCGTCCTAGTATGAGACCCTTCAGCAGTGCGCACCCACGACCCTATCGGGGATCGGACCCAGGACACTCTGGCTCCACGACGAGCGCTTTACCATTGGACCACTGAGTCAGCTCCAAATGGTTGATATTTCTAATTCAGTCATTTCGTGATACGTTTGCGCGACCTGATCCATTGTCATCTGTGGGTAACTGCCTAACTCTAGACTACGATTGAACTCCACTGGTCACGTCTTCACACTAGAACTTCAGGAATCACCTCAAGGAGCTATTCACTAGTATTACGAATTGACTGGATTAGAAATATTAACCGTTAGGAGCCAACTCAGTGGTCCGATAGTAAAGAACTCGTAGCAGAGCTGGAGGGTCCTGGGAACGATCCCGGATGGGGTCGTCAATGCGCACTGCTGAAGGGTCCAATACTAGGACGAAACAGCTGTTCAGTGCTTCCAAGTGATCAATGGTTGTCTGATTCAGGTCAACTCGTGATATCGGGATCGCCAAATTAATTATCTCCACAATCCCCCCCCAGTTGTTATTTTAATTTGTAAACAGTAGCAATCATATGAAATATCATGACAGTATAACATGGTTACATTAGTTTGTCGTGTTATTTCATTTCCATCTTGTTAATGATTCATACTATCTTTTTGTTGCATTTCTATTATTTTGATTAGGTAATCATTGAGGAATCCAAAATGGTGTAATGACAAATAATGCGAATGTACGACACAATGTTCCATCTATATATATACACCATTATTATCACTATTATTATCATTATTGCCATAACAATGTTTTGTATTCTTTTGAAACAAGTAAAAAGTATTCTAATCAAAATCATTCATCTTTTTTTTTCTATTCTTATGTCATTCACTAACTTTATTAATCCAAACTGTTGTATCTATCAGTTATTGACAACAATATAAGGAATTGATTGATTGATTGTTTGATATCAGACAATTACATTAATTTCAATTGTTACTTTATTTATTCTGTACAGTGAAAACATAAATACTGACTTCTTTTTTTTATATTTTAAACTACGTATGTTGTTATGACGTCAATGCATGAATCTAATTAAATTGTAATAATATTGTGATGATTGGTGCCAATTTATTTTTTGTACTTGTTACAAAATTGATCATAATTGGGTACCAATGAAAACTTGGTTGGACTGGATGATGAGTATTTCGACATGGTATGGGACTTTTTTTAGCGACAGTAAGCACTTAAGATCTAACCCAGAGCGTTGAGAAAAAGAGCTAAAGGCGATTAAACTAACACATGGAATTAGTTTATGAAATCGCTGACTTCTGGTGTCAGTCAGTTACAACGTAGAACTTCGGTACATGCGTACATCAGTTCAAGTTGCCATGCCACAATAAGCTGATAGAGATTAAATTGTCGGACCGAATCCCACAGTAGGGGAGGTAGTAAAAGAGTAAGTACTAATGGAAAGGCATTATAGTTAGTAAATCCAGCCAGTTTTCTGTACATTCGAATAATGATTTCAATATATTAATGTGAGGTCTTCATGAATGATTGACTTTCAAATGTTCAGTCTTATCTGAAACTATCTTCTATGAATCTGCTTAACATAATACTGACTAAGATACAAAAACATAATGAAATCTCTAATGTAAATTACATACTAGTTCTACAGAATTCTCCTAGTAAATAAAAGAAAGAAGATAATTAAAAGTATGAAATTCTATTTTATTGTTTGTATTCGTCATAGAATGATCTTTGTTAGATACTAGTATACACTAAGCAACATTCAGACAGTTGTTTCACATCTTAGAATCAATTAGAAATACTCATCATTGACTTCAGCATAACATTGAACTCATATAATTCATCAAATATTGAAAGTATTGTAAAATTAATTACTATATCTATATCTTACTAAAATGATCATAAAGTCAATAGCATCATGTATGCACATAGAAGTAACCTGTTTTTCATATTGTATTATGTGTGACAAAATAAAATTTCAAAGTTGATTGGATTAGAAATATTAACTGTTAGGAGCCGACTCAGTGGTCCAATGATAAACTTTAGCCGCGGAGCCAGATGGTCCTGGGTTCGACTGCCGATGGAGTCATGGATGCGCACTGCTGTATAGTCCCATACTAAGACGAAACAGCTGTCCAATGCTTCTAGGTGATCAATAGTTGTCTGATTCAGATTAATTTGTGATAACAGGATTGACAATTTCAAAATTGATGAACCATAAACAAAAATTGAAAGAATTACAGAAAAACATTTACATAAGAATGAGATAAACATCACAACTTTATGTTTTCCTATATTATTAATGTGAAAATTAGTCTATTTCTAAGGTGTCTATTTTCTATTGTCGAAATTCAATTATACCATGAATGTAACCTTTTTTAGTTATAATTATTACATAATGACAAATTTGTCCACGCCTACTATTTATATGTTAATTACATGTGGAGATTAATATATTGGATGAGTTGATGAGTCTGGGAGATGAGGAGAGGGTGACGGGGAAGGCGGAAATAACTTTGACTAACAGAGTAAGTCAATGAGTAAGCGGAATGATGCAGTAACATGAAAACATTAAACTTTTAATGACATAATCACCTCTAGAGATTATAATTAATTAATTAATTAATTAGGAATGCTAATGAAAAATAATCAAATAATTAATGATTGTGTTTTCTAGTTGAACTAAAAGAAATTTATAACAGAAAAGAATCATGAGAACAGATGGAAAATGATTACATAACTGAAAGAAAATAATTTGATGTTTTGAATTTTTGGAAAATAAAATGATTTGTAAAGATTGGCAATAAGTTTATTTGATTGAATTCATTACAGATTGATGTTGGCAGTGTACCATTGAAAACTAGGAGGCACTGGACAATCATTCTGTCCGAATATTTATTTTCATTAGATGCTTAATAAATTTTGAATCAACATGATTGCATCAATAGGCCTAAACATACATATGGAAAAGAGCAAGATCCTTAAATTCAACACCGAGAGCACCGACCCAATTGAACTTGATGGTGAAACTCTGGAACAAGTAGATAACTTTACTTACCTGGGAAGCATCATCGATGGACAAGGAGGATCCGATGCAGATGTAAGGGCAAGGATCAGCAAAGCCAGGGCAGCATTCCTACAGTTGAAAAATATTTGGGACTCCAAACAACTATCTACCAATCTCAAAGTTAGACTCTTCAATTCGAACGTCAAGATAGTTCTTCTCTATGGAGATGAAACGTGGAGAACTACTGCAAACATCCTCAGGAGGGTACAGGTATTTATCAACAACTGTCTACACAGAATATTGAATGTCTGTTGGCCGGAAACCATCAGCAACAGCCTACTTTGGAAGAGAACAAACCAACTTCCAGCTGAAGAGGAAATCAGGAAATGACGTTGGAATAGGACATATATTGCGGAAATCATCAGACTGTATCACGAGACAAGCAGTAACTTGGAACCCTGTTGGAAAACGGAAAAGAGGAAGGCCACAGAATACCCTGCGTCGAGAGCTGAAAGCAGACATAGAAAGGATGAACAGTAACTGGAGACAGCTGGAAAGGATTGCTCAGGACAGAGTTAAATGGAGGTTACTGGTGAGCGGCCTATGCTCCTCCGAGAGGAGTAACAGGCGTAAGTAAGTAAGTATGATTGCCTCATCAAGATGTTACACTATTTTCATTTTATAAGTTCGAATCCCGTTGTATCTGTGTATCATATCCAGTAGCTACAACTTGGTTCATAATTATTACTGAAAAAACTATTCGTCATCATATGTATAAATCCTGAGAAGATTGCTTAAATATGACTATTTTGTTAAGATTGGAGAACTACAAACTCATACTTTACAGATAAGCTAATGAGTATTCTGAGTCAAGTAACCTAAAAGTGTTTAAAATAAAAAGTACTGAGTTTGAAATTTACTGTAACCATGAACACTGCAGTCTAAATCAATTTTATCACTTGAATAGTAAAAACAAGGCAATATAGTTTGATATATCTTGTACTTGGACATTTTAAATACTGACTTCCTAATCTCAATCTATTCTTTTACAACCTGATTAAAAAATAAAAGATGAATCATATAACGGGGTTTATTCTCTAAATTAGTTTAGATACAGAAAATAGAGGTATTCATCGAAATTTCTGTTACATTTACTTTCAAGAAAGTTCTAGCAAAGCATACAGAAATTGATAAATGTCTTATCAACATAATGAAAGTACTATTCTTTGTTTCATAAAATTCAAATTTTACATCACGAATTGGTTTCAGCTAGATAACTATTGAAAATCAGGAAACACTCCACAATGACTGTTCCAGCCTGGTATAGGACAGTACCCATCAACAACCACACTATGGAATTAGGCCTGGAACCTTCAGGCTTCTTTGTGGATGCATAACTATTAAACTACCAAACCAGTATTTAACCGTTGAGACTTCTAACCTAGTCAATACGCAATATATTTGCACGACTTTACACAGAGGGTAACATAATATGGTTGGAATCCACAGGTCCCTGTCTTCTCATTTGGAACTTCAGGAGTTACAACGAGAAGCTGTTGTCAGTTGTTTCATAGTTCTAATTAGTACTAATTCAGGCTCAATCTTTAAAGAATACTCTTCAATCTATTATCTTTTATAATAGATTATTATTGTGAAACAAGATGTACATATCTAAGATTGTACAGCTTTGAAAATGAACAGAAATCCTTTTTGAAACATTCTCCTATTGTTGATAATTCTATTGAAAGTCTTTAAGAGACATACCAATTAGGGGAATTATCTTCAAGTGAATTAAGGACTTTTTCAAGGACTTATTAAAGCTTCCTAATATAAATCTTCACAAATAAATGTCGAACAAAAAATACATGCATTAAATCATCATTAAATTATTTGTCTATTTGTCAAATTAAAGAATATGTAAATTGGTTGATCATTGTAAGATTACCGATTTTATGTTCACCAAGTCGTGTACAGTGCTGATCGATCAAATTGTAGTGTGGCCGCTAGTTTAAGTGACTCGATATCATTGATGCTATGATGAGTTGAAATGTGGTTTTAAGAGTGATGGCAGGAAACCTTGGACTTAGGTGCTAATTGGCACTTATAAGTAAAGCGTACCTGTAATCTTTGAGGTAGATTACACTCGCTTGCCCTCCCCAAACAACCTACCATCTCTACATTCCCTAGTGATGTAGAGTCGTTTACAACTTAATTAACAAAATACCGTCAGAACTAAACAGGACTTGACGGACTTCGGTTTTGTTACTACACTATAAACAAACAATACATACATCTCAGTCCTGCAGGAAATCATTTGTGACCTGAATAGCTTAGTTGTAACAGGTGAAAGCTGTAAAACTGGGTGACCTGGGACTAAATTCGCAACAATGACAGTATTCACCTTCAGCCAATGATTTCATCTTACCTTTGTTATCAACTTTTGGACTTTGTTTCATTTATATAAATATTCTTAAATTTGTACTCTCTCCCTCACCTCATGACTGTATTGATTGAGTTAACCCTAACTTGACGTCTATTTTTGAAGGGATTAAACATTTAAGAAAATCACTACTATTATTGGCAAGAAGATAAGATTCATAATATTACCATTACTAATAGTGATAATTATACGTAATATATGAGTTTATCAGTAATCTGGAGGGGGTTAGGATGTAATAACAATAGTAATGATAATAATGCATTAAACATTATAAACTGGTAATAAAATAAGTATCAATTCCTTCTACTTTGATTATTTTATGCATCCTTCCATCTATGTATGTATCTTTGTGTGTGTGTGCAAAGCGCAAGGGATTACATTCAATTACTGCCTTATGCTCTTGTTTTATGCATCTATCTACAATAAACGGCTGAAGATGATTACATTAAGAAAAACATCCAATGTTTGTGTATACGTGAAAGCAAGTATATATATATATATATATATATATATATATATATATATACTTAGATAACATAGGCTTAGTTTTTATGCTCATCCTCTGGATAATAATAATAATAATAAAATAGGCAATAACAAGAAACAATGAGTGTTCTGAGAAGGAAAAAAACAAAGTGAATTAATGATTACCCATTTCCAAAATAATGATGATAATCATGTCTCATTCTCTCATGTCTGTAATATCTTTAAAGAATAATGATGCTTTACTGGAACTTAATAAATGGATTGGCTTTTACTTTTAACTTCCTTTTTCAACCCACCACACCCATCTCCCCAACAACTTGTCGATCCCAACTCCGCCCCTCTACTTTTTCTTGTTTGTAGATAAATACTGGAAATAAGAGAATACTTAAAAAAAAGACAGTCCTTGTAGGAAACAAGGCAAGAAAAGCTGGATAATCAGAAAGAATAAAGGTAGATTTATTATATACTATAAATAGTAACATATGTGCAGCGTGTTATCTTTATGGAGTAGAACAGAAAACAACTGATCCATCAATTTCTATGAAAATGAACCCTGAAATGTACATTGATCTCCTTAATAAATTACTTATTATCCTTTAGATTAACACAATATCGATTCAATAATAGAAGTGTTCATTATAAAATACAAATGAATTCAAGATAAAATATCTTAAAGAATAGTCTAAGAATCTATCTCTTACTTAAACTCATTGTATATGTATATGTATTATGGATGGAATTGTAGATATGTATATGTATACTTGTATATATTGATGAGGCGAACAAATATCTAATTAAAAGAAAACATGTGTATTTGTTCCTTGTCAAGTGACTATTAAATGGAAGATAGACAATAATAATAATCTTCTTCTTGTAGAAAATTATAACATCCACCCTTTACATCATAATCCTAATGAACCACCTCTTTTCTTCAAACAAACAAAAAATATTGAAAGAAACATGGTTTATATTTTAATCACATAATTAAATGTCAAATTTTATGCTCGATTAAATTTGATAATGAATAAAATTACTTCTTATCTTCTTAATACATAAACTTTCTTTTTGATTGACATTAAAAAAAAAAAAGAAAAATCTGCTAACTTTTATTTATTTATGAAATAAACGAATTGATGATAGTTGCATAATAGAATGTAACTGAAGATTCTTAATTCAATCCCTTTTAAAGTTATATAGATATGCAATGATATTGAAGAATTCAATACAAGAATGAAATGGGTATCTAATGATTCTTCGTTTGATTAGTTGTATAGTTAATGTTACACGAGAAACATTTCCATTTTGTTAGGATCATACTACTGATTAAAAATAATAAGTAGATAGAATAGTAATAATAAGAAGACTGACGACATTCATTGAAAATCAAGAAGCACTAGAAAAGAGTTCTGTAGTTGTACGTAACTTAGTATCCTGTATCCGTGACAACAAGGCATATGTATGTGTATCAATATTTTCAAATTCACTGTAGAACTCAAGCTACTATACAGACATGATCAAGTTGTTAACTAAAGATTAGCGTAAATAGTTCGTAAGGAATATGCTTATTAGTTAATTAGAGTGAATGTCTGTTAAAATAGTTAAAATTGCTAGGGACAGTTTTAACAAAGTGAATAACCACAGCTAACAAAATACTAGCTAAGCAGTTATTATGGCAAAGAATACATCAAGGATATAGACGTCTTTAACAAATTATGCGACGAAATTGAATCTCACACAGAAAAAATAACGTCATTAGAGTTTTGGTGTGATCGATATCGAACTAATATTTTGACGATAGGAGAGCATATATGCCAAGCCTGCTAAGAAGAAAAGAATAAAAAGTGCAGCATAGGGAAGATTCCAATGAAATCTTATAGCACATTTACAACCGTCTACAATTAGAACGAAAACGAAGACAGCACAGAAGTAAGATATCTAAGAAAAAAGAAGTGCATCATATGAATAGGATAAAAGTTTGAGCTTAATCAGGGATTCGCATCTAAGCAGATTATAATGCGGGTTTGTAGTAAGGTTAGGACGACAAAATGTTATCATAAAACGAAGCTAGATAGGATTCACTCAGTAATAAGTGTTCACACATTGCACTAATAGAGAAAATTATAATCGTTGGTATAAGAACCTTTTATGGCAGTATAATAGGAATAAAACTGTAACTCAATGAATATATTTTACATTCATGTACACCGCATGCTAATTAACTCAAGTAAAACCTAAAGCAAGCTTTCCAAATGAGTATTGAAATTTCGTCTAACATTAACCTACCAGAGCTGATGAAGCTCACGAAATTATTGAGCTAGTCAACACACTGGACCACATTATTCCAAATAAACAGTCTAGGCGATAAGTAGACCAATCCTGAAACATTTTGCTCTTAGGGAAGAAAAAGAAACGTTTCTGCAAATACATTTACATTATTATCGAAAGCGTTCAAGATACTACATATTATCAACGTCTTTATCATCATATTAAAAGTTGATAAACGAGCCTCCGAGCAAAATAATATCATCTACAAATGCACATCTATGATGAGATGAAAAGAAGAAAAAAAAGGAATAATTTTGACGAACATGATATGAAATTGCCAATACTCAAATGACAGTAGTCAAGCACTAGCTCCGAGTTAACACAAAACCAATAAGACAACGAATCGTTTCATGGGTACATGCCATAGTACACCTCCCCCCCCCTAAAAGTCACCAATAAGAAGCTACAATTGTGAACATTCATTAAGAACAATGAACAAATGATTTCAATAAAAATTTTATTGTGAAAAATATGTAATAAAATTTGTATCTGGTAATTTGTAAATGAGAGCATAATGGATAGTCATATTCATGTAAAAGTTAAACTCGACAGTATCCAGTTTGCATGTTTTCAGTAACTGATCGTAATGTGGACAAGATATTTGGAGTGTCAGGAAAGAAAATGGCAGCACGTCGAAGACCCAATAATAAATTATTATATAAATCTGTACGTTGTATTGATATTGTATACTGTGTATTGACAGTTAACCACCATGTGCCAAAATTAACTAAAGCTGCAGCAAATATCTAAAAAAAAGTATATCAAAACTATAAAATAGTATAATGTATATCACGCATTAGTTCAATCAGTAAGTTATAAACACTATAGAACATGAGACATATTTGCATCGGTTCAAGTTGTCACATGATTATAAGTGCTGTTAAAATTGTAGGAGTGGATACCCGATCAGGGCTGCGTACACTAAGGAAAGGACAGTTTATAAAGGATGCAAGAAAGAAGTCATATTACTAGTAATGATTTTACTGAGTTGAAAAAAAGATTGTAGAGCTCAAAGGATAACTATTTGAGGTCTGTCACATACCAATCGTCATGTTAAAACCTTTGAGTGTGTACATTAAGGGTATACTGAAGAAGACGTAAATATCAGGTACGATGAGGTGTACACTATTGGGGAAGTTGCCGATGGTAGTTGTCTGAAAAACACCTCGTTGACGTTACATTCCTATACAATTGATGGTACAATTCTGACCACGAAACTTTAAGTATGCTGCACTATTACACTCCAATTAAGTTGGAAGAATGAATGTTCCAGACAGTATAGCTCAACTAAATAATCATAAGAGGTAAGTCTGAAAACCACGTCAAGGTAGCAATTACGGTTAAGAAGCCAAATGTATTAATGGTGGATATGATAAAGTTGAAATAAGCAAAATATTAATGAGATTATCGTTCATCCAAAAAATGGCGGTAGCTAGAGAACCCATTTAGAAAACCACTTATCCTTAGGGGTAAGTATTGTACTTGAACACTTAGGCACTGACTTTCTTAGGCCCCGAAATCACAGCAAACGATTTGCTTTGAGGGTTTACATATGTACATAAAGCAAGATTATTTAGATGTTCGTACCTAGAATCAAAACTCTAGAATCTATTGAAAGTTATGCTGAAATCGTCAACAAATTCTATATTGTTCAGTAAGAATGATGATACAACAATCTAATGTTTTCTATATTTCTCTTAAATGCCTTACTATTTTCCAACCTTCTGAAGACTTCAAAAAATTATCACGGGCTATTAACACTTAGTATCAAAATTTCCACGTACGAATCTATGGTCCATGAATGAAAAATTTTTATAGCTACGACTCACCAACAGAGGTGCATACTCAAACAAAAATTCATTACAATGATGATGAGTAGATTAAAAATCAATAACTCTTGCTTCTAATTAATCCCTTTTTAACTGTTTATTTAAGTAATTATTAGTGCTACTTAATAGTAATGCATACCAATCAAATGTAAATTCATGAATTTCAAAAAAATTAGGATATTGTTAGTTGTATTATGTTATGCAGATTGTTGAGTAAATTGACTTCCTTGCAGAACCACTGAAAACAAGGAAGCATTGAAGTGGTCTTTTGTTCTGGTAAGGAACTCCATATTAACACTTATCTATGTTGCAATACTATCACATTCACCACATCGCCCTATATTAATAAATCAGTATGAGCTTATTGATTATTAACCTTGGAAAATAATTCTCGGAGTTCAATTATCCTGAATGTGGTAGTCATATACTAATGGTGTTGAACGACTATCGTCCAGTATGGTGAATTAACTGTAATTATAAATGCAAACAGCAATTGAGTACCAACTTAGCGGCCTAAGGGTCCCGACTTCGATCTATAATGGAGCTAGGAATATATACTTTATCACCAAGGTGTCTCATACTAGAACGATACATCTCTATTATTTCCGTGTTTTCAAAGATCATCTAACCAAGGTCAGTCTGCAATATGAAACTTCAAGTTAGAATATTCTTGGATTATTTAACGAGCAGACATACACAAGAATATGAAAATACTCGTATCAAAAGTTTTTTACGATACTAATAATATTCCCAATTTTTGTAACTCACCGTGTTCATAGGACACTCATTACGCAATTCATTAATAACTAGCAGACATTTAATAATTAAGTTTGCATATATTGTTAATGTGGTCTCCATTGAATGACTTTTTTTCAATTCAATTGTAGACAAATTTGTTGTTTTCCCAATGGGATTCTTACTTAATAACCAGGAAAGCAGAAATATCCATCGAATAGACTCATTAGGACGTTGAATTAAAAAACGTGAAATATACGCTAGCCCGGAAGACTTTCTTGACTGGTTTATGATACCCGTCCATCCAGATAAGCAAAGCATTGGAAATAACCAATAACACATCAAATATAAGAAATAAATACGTGTAGAAAAATATCTATCATAACGAAACATCACTCCAGGAAGTCACTAACTACTGACCTCAGCTACGTCGGTAATTGCAGAGGCTACCTATAATCGAGACCCATACGATAATCACAACGGATAATTGGAAATGCTGGATGAAAAATGGCATAAATGCATTCTGTCGTCCTGTTAATCCTGAATTTCAAAATTATCCTGTACCTTTTGTTTTAAATTGCATTATCCATATCTAGTCCGATACTAATACCATTACTTTTACTATTTTGATATACCATCTTGATAAACTTCATCTCTCCATGCTGTTATGATGATGATGATGGACATATATCTCAGGTTTCATGATGCCTTTAACTGACTGATCGATTGAAATTTTGAAGAAATTATGATTCAATATATTAACTACACACCATCCTCCGCTTTACTTGTTTGTATTTTACCTGGTTACCATTACCGTCAATATTATCTTTATTACTATATAACTCTTTTTTACCGTTTGGATGTGAGCTGCGTGGTTAAGTTATTTAACCTTCAACCACTAGTAAGGGGGGTTCGGACCCCGATCAATGTACTTCGGCTTGGACAACTGAGTAGATTCGTCAACCATCGCACTTAGTGTAGCTAGAAGCAAATTAAAGCCTGGAAGATAAGTTTATAAGTAATCATAATGTTCAGAAAATTCGAAATGTAAAAAGGTAGAAAAATTGAAATGACGATCACGTTAAGTGGTTTGAGTATTCAACAAGAACCCTAAGTTTAAGTTCGTCCATGTAACTCGAACCTAGCTTCATGATCTGAGATGTTAACATTGAACTACTCAGGCTATGACTGGTCTCTCTATGGTGTAGGGGAGAAAATCATCTGGCAAACAAAGGATGAATATACTACGTAAAAATTCGCTATATATTAACCTATGGAAATAAAGGCTTTAAACCAATGATTATAGGTAGCTTCGAAGGATCCATACCTTATCCAAGAGCAACCGAATAAGCACTACTAAGATAAAATACAGCGTACTAGATAAGCAGGACAGAGTGGTAGATGATGTCATAAATCCTCATTGACTGAAGCGCTTGGAACATGCATCAAGTAATCCAAACAACTCAATGCCTCAATACACAATGTTGGCTAGTGTAGGAACAGGATTGAGGACTAGTTAAAATGGAAAAATAAAAATGCGGCACGTCTATAAATGTGCTGACTGTCGATCTGAGCAGTAATGGTAGTGTAGTCAACTTGGTTGAGGCCAGAGAGACACTTTCAGCTAAAGGTTGGAGAAATCAGGTAAAAAGGTTCAGGATCCATCATAAAGCGTGTACGTGTAGTGTTTATACAGAGACTTTGAGATGTTAATAAACTCAGATACACTCTTCACTTGCAGTGAGTTCCACAGCACAGTAATGTTTAACATATTGAAGGCGACTCTAGTGTCAAAAAAATAACGGATGTTGGCATGCAAAGGAAGCACTAAATACCCATTTCATATTTTTGCAGGACGTCTTGGTGATAATGATCATTGACAATCCCTTCAGGGTTTGTGGTGAGTGTCTAACTATTAGGTAAGTAAACCAGCATCCCTGGTGAGGCTCTAAATTCACACTACTGCTGAGGAATTTCATGTAGTGACGGAAACATTAATAAATAAACGGACAAGAAATAACTTACAGAGCATAACGATAAATATGTATTATTCATAATCCAATTATTGAATTCAGTATCAGTTAACTGTCCACCTAACGGTAGGTAATTCTCATTCATACGATTAGTAAATAACTCTGGAAGGTTCGATAAACTTTCATATTCCATTTGTTTTGTGGATGAGATTTCATAAATTAACTTACATAAAGGTGAGGTGACCAACCAATCAACATCTTGACCTAAGCGTACGCCAATCTGACTTAAATTATATGCTAATGGTAATGAAATATGCTGATTAGAAGTACTAGCGGAAAAGAATGATGATGACGATAATGGATTTTGTGTAGTAATGTTAGTCAAATAGGTATGTAACTTTTGCATTTCTTGCATAGGTCCAAAATATTGACAATTGATTAACTTTATCATCAACAATAATAAGAATCCAGCATTTGGTTGAAATTGCAATGCAGACTTAGTTACATAAGAACCTTGAGCAAGAAGGCGTTGAATTTCTTCAGGTTAAACCTTCGTAAAAAAAAAACTCGCGAATTAACCAACATGAAGAAAATCAACAGAGTGCAAATTATTAATATCACAATAAATTAACAACTATACACCAGGATAGGATCAATAGAACTGAAACTAATTCGAGTGATGTTAACAATGATATGAGTAATTATCACTTTTTGATTGTCTACACCAGATATTTTAGGAAGAAACTAGATGAATGGTGATCGTGTCAACCTAGAAGATTGACTGAAATGTCTAAAAGATATCGGTGAAACACATCGATTTATCAAGTAATTTGGATATGCTAGCTCCATACTTTACAAATATTACCAAGAGCAATGACTTCGTGCGTGCAAGGTCACATCAATCGCTTGGAGATCGCATCAATCATATCAGCCCTTTCTAACAGCACAACGGAAACATTATACTATAATCACACTTTCACGAAGTTGTAATTACAGCTTCACCCTTTCAACCCCTTGGATTTTAAGTACGTTACTCTTAGTCATACGATTAGCTAAATGGCTTACTAGGATATAAAGGAAACAAGCGTTTCAACCAGCATAGTTTGGATGTGTCATCATAAGATGTAAAACCAACCACTACAATAAGGTAGAATCTGGAACCGAGATTGGAATTATCAGTGCCAAAAATCAGTGATAGTTTTACTTGTTACGCTATTGGATAAAAATGATTTAATGATTATATATAAACTGTCAAGATACCACTAACCACAAAAGTTGGTTCCAAAACAAGCACCAAAAGTAAGGAAAATATGGAATCAGTTAGTCAGTCAGTACAATGTAGAACTTGGTACGTGCCTACATCAGTTCAAGTTGTCATGCCCCAATTAGCGGATAGAGGTTAAACTGTCGGACCAAACTCCAGAGTAGGGGAGATAGTAACAGAGTTAGTATTAATGGAGAGGATGAAACTTAAGAAAATACAATTAGGTAAAAAGTAAATGAATTCAGAAGATTAGGATTTGGAGTTAGACAAGGAATGGATGCACCTGCGCCACTGCCAACGATTTTGGGCCATGTCACTCAAAGTCTCTAATCATCTGTTACGATCATCACGCAAACCACAACCAGGTAGTTTGCACCTATTAACATGGCTCAGTCCAATTGTCAATGACTTCACGGTCTGGTGTCATGTTTTCGTTTGGCCGCGTCTAGATTTCTTCCAGCCTACACCAGACAAAATTGCTCGTCGAGGTAGGCGGTGGCTGAGCATACGTATGAAGAAAGAGCAAGACTAAAGTTTTGTGAGATATGATGACCGATTTAGACCATATAATATTACCTTCCTCTTAATTTACTCTCCTAAACCCACTATAGTACACTGAGTTAGATATCATAAATTTAAATGTTTTACCCATACAAATAACTTAAGTTTTCAAAGATTCACAACTTTCTTAACTGATTATCCATCTGCTATTTAATTGACCAGGGCTAAGAAGATGTTGAAAATTAAAGAAATGACAAATGAACTAAGTCATTTCACAAACTATGATCTAACTGATTGACCAATCATGAAGTGAAATATGCGTTTAAACAAAGGGGTACATACCTCTTCAACATCCTTGAATGATTACTCAAGATATTTAGAAGACTTGCTTTT
Organism: Schistosoma japonicum; assembly: GCA_025215515.1. Classification (NCBI taxonomy): domain Eukaryota; kingdom Metazoa; phylum Platyhelminthes; class Trematoda; order Strigeidida; family Schistosomatidae; genus Schistosoma; species Schistosoma japonicum. The sequence goes on from CM046063.1 coordinate 33,713,929, forward strand.
TTGCAGGCGATTATATTAAGCAAATGACTGTTATCTGCATAACCTAAATGAATGACTACATTGGCGAGTAGAGTAACAATTCATAGAACATAAGATGAAGTAAGTCATAATCAATTTAAGAGTATACATGCGGTAAAATCGAGTAGACAAAAGAAATACGTAACAAGTCTAGATGAGAATGTGAAGTAAACTACCTCTTACATGAAAATTAGTAGTATTCACGTAACGAACAATGCGCAAACTTAATGCGATTCCCTAGCAAATCTTTCAGCAAAATATATTGTCGACAATATCCTCAATCGACAGAGTTAAATACTGTTTTCATATCCGAAGATGGGGTTACATATATAAGGTTGTCGACAATCATTATGTCGAAGGATAGCTTTAAAAAAATGTACCAAATCACAGTTAGACGATCGATAAGACAAAGAGTATCTTCATTAGCTAAAGTGATTCGTGTGCAAGTACAGGTTTAAGTGACTATCCATGTTTAATAGTTTAGTGGCTAACAGGACTAACATTTAAAGGTATAGAAAACGAATTTGAGTCTTAGTGTGAATATTAAACACTAGAATGAAACATTTACAGTCATATTCTACCCAAACTCCACTTGATAAATTGGTATCATAACACAAGGAAATATGGGACAACATTTCTAAACACAGTAATGTCGATTTTTACAATAAAACTATAAAAGAATACGATGTGGTTTAGTGAAGATTGGTTTTTAATTTGTCATTTTAATTCGTTAAAGCTTGATTAGATACTAATGAAAACCAGGGAGCATGCAATAGCTATTTCGTTCAAGTATAGGACTTAATGGTGACAGTGGGCACCTACTACAGTACCAGGGGACAAAGACACAACCATCAAATCTTGTGGTGATTTCTTAACCATCAGCACCACTGGATTGCCATCATCCTCATTTTAATCAATTTATCATACAGCGTGATGACCATGTAGTGCCATTGATGATAACTAATTCGCTTCCGTTTACTAAAACCCGATTAGTTACAACTTCTCAATAGAACTTCAACAGCCTTAAAGTAGGTCACTAGTGAGCCAAGTATTCACATATTAGGACGATACGGTTGTCCGACGCTCCCCAGTTTTTAACAGTACATACCCGAGATTAATCTGTAACAAAGAACAAATCAAAACTAATCTTCCCCAAAACAACCCCAAATATAGGAATATACAGAGAAGAAGGAATACAAAGTAAAAATAGCAAAATAAAAAACAATTTAAAACAAATGACACTTACATATCATTGACAGGTTTTCCTGAGGTGGATAATTAGGATGAATTGCAAATATAATCCCTTTAGCACATGCCTCAGCTAAACTATGGCAGAACGTAGAGCTAGGATTTTTAGTTAGGTTAAGCAGTTGATCAGCAGCTTGCCAATCAGCTGAACCACTATGAAGAGAAAAATATATGTAAAAAGAGGTTTAAATTCATGTCAAAATTTAAAGAAAGAAGCAGTAAACAACATTAAATAGTTAAAGCTAGTTGGTAGAAAACATTCTTGAAAAGGCATATCTTCCTTGAATCTCATCTTAGTGAGAATGGTTCTTCACAAAAACTATAGACACTCTTTAATGATGTTACTAGGGTTTTAAATTCCCTTCAATGAATCTTAGAAAATAACTAATACTGACGAGTATCTGCTGTGGCTTATGCATTTGGTTCTCAATAGCGTCATTAGTGAGGACATGTCTAGTTCTTAAAGATAGAGAGTGAACTAAGCTTTTTCTACTGCTACCTTTTAAAATGCGTGAAATGGGCATCCCAGTTTCACTAACTAAATATGGATCCTTGTTTTCTTATCAGTAAAATACTCAAAAAACGAAATTTTGAGTTCAATTCTAATGTGAAATCAATCGAATAGTTGAAAATAGTGGATTATTGCAAGACATCGTTGAATTCGATGTTTTCATAGCAGATAATGAGAGTAACATTAACATACCTCTTGTACAGGTGACAACTATCGATTGTAAGTAGTAATGTAATTATTTAGATTGGTGGAAAAAAAAACAGTTAGCTAGAAAAAAGTCAAGTGGTGGCCAAATTGTTAGTTGGCGAGTTTGTCCATAAAACTCATTACTGTATGTGAACAGTACACCAATAATGCGCATGTGGAGTAATTCTTTCAGATAATGTTTTAAGACACTGACATGGAAGTTATCGTTTTACTATAGGTCCAATAAGAAACAGATTGTCTCAGTAAGCGGTTTTAGCAATCCAACAATTCATATTTAAACTCTATGTGCATAAAAATCATGTCTAATCTCATATTTTATCTTCGTGATACATCCATGAACTAGGTATATACCAGCGATACAACTGAAGTAAATAATATTGTCGAAGAAGAAACTTTTATTCACTAGACATATCCTTTTATTTTTTACGCGTTTTATTATATTTAGCTCTTAATAGATACTGTTTACATAGCCTCTTAGGTATTAAAAATTCAGGAAATAAGTAACAATGATGTAATTAAATGAGAATTACGCTACCAGAAGTTAAGAAAAACTGACAATTGTTTTTTTCTGGATATATAAATCAGGCCTCCAGAGTTTAATAAAATAGCTTCAGAAAATTTTAGAAAGCTCAAGGTTGTTTGTGTTGTTGAACATTTTCATTTATTGCAGGAGACATTTAGAGACTTATTTACTAGATATTAAGGCAACCCTTACTTTCTGTTCTACCGACACAACTGTTTTCAAGATATACGTAAATCTGTATAAACAATTGGTGGCAACATGAAAGCAGAACACGACAAATTTCGGCTACCTAACAGGACCAGTTGTGATATATGCGATAACCAATGAGGTTGTGGGGTACATTCCTTCTATTGAAAATATACTGGTAAAATCGCTTGATGAATTCCAAAATTATAGCAGAAAACGTCTATACAATATATTCTAATTGTCTATCTGACCCTAATATCAATGGAAAGCTTTTTTTCAACTGCATTAATCTCGACAGCAATTGATTTAATCAAATTACTACTAAGACTCATGAAGATATAGGAATCTACTAGCTTAGAACAAAACCAAAAGCGCTAGGGGAGATATTTACCTTAGGAGAATAGTTTTAGTTATATTAAGTACTTTGAGCTATCATCATCATTCCCGAATGACTTCATCGGCGCAAAATTCTGATAGAAATAAACTATGAGAAGAGTGGACCAATGAAGTTAACTAGAATGATAATGAAATGTCTGCAATCAAACTATCCAGCTCAGAGAACGTAATATAACCACAATTCAAAGTGGGTATTATTGGGAATGAAAAATAAAAATAAACGTATCGTTATCATATTTTATTCAACCCATCGCTCTAGGTCATATCAGCAAGAAAATATTTATCGTTCAGGTATTGTGGTAATTTCCAATACTTAGTTCAGATGAACCTAGACAATCATACGACCAAGCGTACTTTTATTCATGTATCCCTCCGTATATAAGTGCCTATGTGTCTGCCGACTCACCTTCTTTGTTAGACGATTTTAGTGAAGTGTATCAAGCTTTAATACTCCCTACTTGTCATTAGTTATCCTATTTCCCCCCTGTGCTAATCTATATTTAGGATATTGGTAATTTCTATGTACACATATATTTCCTGGTCAGATCATTTATTTCCATGATTGCTAGGGTTGCTGAATACTAACAGCTTGTGATCCTACTGCTAGTTAGTTGAATACAATACAATACTACTACCATTACTGAGTTCCTTACTAGATTACATCGTGATCACAATTAAGAATACTGAGTACTAAGTATTACTGTTAGTAAGATTATTATGGGTATATATTAGTGTTTTGAATAAAATAGGAATTTCGAAATATTAGAAACAATGATATTGATTGATCATTGAGTAGTAAGAAAAATTATATGTATTTACATCTCATTGTTGGTTATTGAAACTTAGCGATAACAACTACGTATATATATATATATATATATATATATATATATATATATATATATATATATAAAGGTGGAAACAATGAGAATAAACAATATACTCACCAAATATACGTGATAAGGAAGTAATGCGATAATACTAGACTGAAAAATGCCAATTCACCTGGATTATCTCGATAAGATAGATGCTTCTGCTTTGTTCAATAATAATACAGCTCTAAAATAGTAAGAATATATATGTATATTGTAAATTAAACAAAACGATGCATCTGAAACGAAATGTTCAAAATTTGCTACATGTGAGGTGATTTACGATGCCCTTTGATCAAATGTGCCGAAAATGCTCTTCGACATGGTAAAGAAAGGACCTCGAATGAACGGCCTACATATCCTAGATAAATTGGTAAATACATAGATAATTAATCTGTCATGTTAACTTATCCTATTAGACAAGGCGCATATAAGTAACAATGCAAAAATGCTTAGAAAAGGGTTTTTCACTCTCTACACTGCAAAAAATGGATAACATTACTTCCAGATAGTTTCGCATTATCAAAGTGATCAATCATAGGATTGAAGTAGTCGATTGCAGTTGGTTATTTTATGTGTTGGAAGTCTCATCAGCTTTAGTTGGTCGGTGTATGACGAAATCTCAATGTGGATTCAGGAAGTTCGCTTGACCTATGACAATGTGAACAACTTGTGATGTATATGGCATGTCTATCTAACAAAAGCAAACAATGAATATATTGCACAGACGTTTGTTCTATATTAGTCGAATAGTTAGTAAAACATAAGCCACTAATATAGAAGTCAGTCAGTCAGTCATGAATAAAATAAAACTTGGAATATGTGAGTATAGGTCCAAGAAGACAAAAGTAGTCTCCAGAATTTCGATCATAGGTGACTTTGAAATATCACCTGTTTATCCTGGAAACGATCGAGGTTGCTGGAAGTCCTAAGCCCCGTCTCCAGTGGATACATGAGTGTGAACTCCAAATGAAAAGTCCGATACTAGGATGGTAAAGTGGTCTGTTGCTTCACTGGTTTTCAAGTGTTGTTTCATCGATTTATGATATTAAATTCAAAGAATGGATCACTTATTATTAAATAATATATCGCAATAACTCACTTAACAGAATAACATTGGTTTCTCATACACAATCTGAAGTGAAGGGAATTCTCTCAAGATTTAAATAGCGGTGATTATTTTCAAGTGATCAAATTATTTGATTATGAATATTGGTTTAAAATTAACATGCCAGTTAAGATTCTTTTTTAAAAGAAGAAAAAATGACTTACTTATGAAGACAATGTTTTCGCAGGCACAGAATATCCTACTAATTGAAGTAATATACCACGATTGTGCCATAAGTGTATATTGTTAGGTTGAAATGCTATAAAGAGATGATAAATTTGAAAAACATAGATCATTAATATAATGAACTGATAACTATTTTATCATTGCATGAAACTTCTGATTGACGGTAAGGCCCTAACAGGCCGTCGAATCCAGGATGCTTAAATTTCACATGGACGGCTTAAAAACTAGACCAGTGTTATCAGTGATTATCTGACTACTAAGATAAATCAATGATATAAAATTACGATAACAAATATGACTGAAGTTGGATTGTGATTGGCAAAAGATTCATTCTGTTGGGAATTCATCGGTATCTGGATGCACTTGTCACATTTAAGTGTTGTTGGTCACACCAAGTACATTAAGCACATCCATATAGCAAATAGTAAACAGGACAAAATGGCACTCTAGATTGCACTTGTCGATTACAACCCAACTTAAAGCGTGCTTGTGGTTTATAAAGATATTGATTCAAGATCCAGATACTAATCGAAAGCAGCCTATACCATTACCAAGAAGCAACGTAATCTATACATTAAAAAAAGTAACTGCATAATGTGGAGATTAATAGATATAAATAATGAAGCCAAATACAGTGGGAAGCAACTTCTCATTAATGGTATTGGATGGTGGTCGGCAAAATATAGTAAACTAATTAAAACTAGAAAAATAAACATATATTGGATTCAAACTCAATGGTTTAAAGAGTAGGTGTTAGCTATAAAATCTTGTCATTCCTGATGGGATTGTGTATAAGCATTGCCACTGGGGCCACCATACTAGAACTAAAATATTTAGCGTGTTTTTTAGTCATAAGTAGTTCTCAATTATTGATAGTCCATGAAGAGAACTACGAAAATCGAAATTATCAAACGATTCATGACAAAAAACACATTGAAAAAACAGTGATAGATTCGAAAGATGATATTGATGAATTATTGTCTGCTTCATATAGTGATCCGAGACTAAAGCCTTATTACTTGAAGGTGGTTGGGCATGCCTATTATGATGAATCTCTCGGGCAATGTTGGCTCGTAAGTCTGCCCTGTGGTCCCATTACCTGACAAAATAGATATCTGATACTCCCTGGGTTTTATTGGTCATCTATTGTGACTAGTAAATGATGAATACAAACAATAGACTAAAATGAATGGCCACAAAATCACTTAAAGCTAATTATGATAGTATATCCATTAGGATCCATAGTTAATTCATCTAGAAATCTTAAAGAGCTGAGAAAAGCTCAAACCTGCCTTAAAAAATCAGAGTCCTTTTAAAACTTCGAACAGCATGCAGAATGTTGACATGTCATATGCTGAATGGATAGTCTTAAGCTTTTGGATATGATAAATCACATGTTAATAATTTCCATGTAAATGAACGGTGAAAACGACTGGTTTTGCAATATATAAATATAATATCGAAAGCAACTCTTCTTCTTACATCTACAACCTTTTGTTATCTGTTTAGGGTTCGTAGAAGGGTTTAGGAGAACTGGAAAGCATTGCCAACAAAATCTGAACGTTATAGTGCAAAACTTTCTAATGTCACTTAACATTCAAAAATTAGAGAAAATGAATGCCATACCCGTTACTCAATTTGTGGTATAAATACTATAGTTACTCACAGATTGTCATTTAGTATTTATGGTAGTCGATATAAACAAACAGTTGAATTAATGTATCGCAAAAACAGTAAAGGAATCGATTGCTTTCCTCATATTCTGATCAGATGGATTAAAAAGAGAATTCTCAAGAATTAATAAACTGACATAATTAAGAAGTAGTTTACAATCTAAACACAAATAACTACACTAACCGATAGCACGATTTAAACATTCTATTGCCACATTAATAGACAAGCGAAGATGTGCACGTTTATCAAATACTTGAACTATTTTTGACATATTTGGCTCTAATGATGATGATGATGATGAAGGATCACAAAGGAAGTTGTATCCAGAATATTCAATAATTATAGGCATTAAATGAAGTGTAAGCTGTGAAGCTACATGATACTAAATAAAAAGATAAGAAGTGTCGAAAGTAAAAATAAAACATTCCATTATTATTGAATTCATAATCGTAAAAACAGAAATTTTGAAAATTATTTCATACTACTTATCAGTAGGAAAAATAATGTGTAATTGCGTTTTGTGAAGGTCATTTAATGTTAACGTATTGGTTTGAGTCCAACAACCATTAAAACCAGGAAGCACTTGGCAGATATTTAGTCTTAATATAGTGAGCTTCAGAAGTGCACATCAAAGAACATACCAGGGAACTGAATTCAGGACCTTAAGGATTCGTAGCGAACGCTTGACGATGTCGTGAAAATACATCGTGAATTAACTAAGTTAGAAATATCAACCGTGGAAGTCGGCTCAATGGTATAATGATTAAGCGTTCGTAGCGAAGCCTAAAGATCCTGGACACGATTCCCTGGTGAGGTTGTGTATGCGTACAATTGAAGACTCCTATACTAAGACAAAATAGCTATCTAGTGCCTTCTGGTTTTCATCGATCTTCTAACCCAAACCAATTTATGATATAAGAATAATTTGTAATTTCGAAAAGTGACGAAAAAATTTCTTTTCGTAGTTTAACATGATTTAAGATTATTACTAATTATAGTCTTTCACACGAAATCATAGCGAGGTCATGTGTGCATACTGTTCAGGAGTCACATATATTAAAGTGGAACAGTCAGTCAGAACTCCCTGTTTTTAAATGGTACCTTCTGTCAATGCCAATATGAGATAAAGGTATTTCATTCTATTTTGTGACAATGAAGTAATAATAGTTGAAATTAATAAAAGCACAGAGCCAATGAATAAGAAAATGATCGAAAATGCCCGAACATTAAAAACAATGGGTGACGTCATCCAATAGATATTAACAGGACGGTTAAGGCTACTAATGCGACTACCTTCAAAGAATTTTAAAGAGATGCCATGACTTATGAAGATCAACGTTGCTGCGAGAGTATGATACTTATTCTGAGATCATTCATTATGTTCAAAACACAAGTTACCTCCAATTGACTAAAGTCATTGATATTGAATGGTTTAAAATTGATTTGTGTACAAAAAAAAAAAATTAGCTAATTCGAACCAGACAAAACAAAACAAATAGTCACCTTATTCTGCAAAACTTGTTATTATCGCTGACACTGAGTGCTCGTTACACCATATCCCGAACTAATTTTATTTGGCGATTTGATAGACAGACCTTGATTATTATTAGGGGCTTAACAATTTTTACAATAGCCAGTAAGTTAAGCAGTGACCAATATACATATTTCAGTCCTACATGAGGTCAACCATGGCCTGTACAAGTGTTAGTGGTAGCGTCCTAGAGTTTGAAAGTGAGTGACTTGTGTTAGAATCCGATAGGAAATGTTTATCCTCATAAAATTGCACACGTAACTGACAAGTTCAAAGTAGCACGGGAACTAGCTCAATCAAGATTATCTGTCGACTAATTCATCAATCGGAAATATGAACAAATGGATTCGTACCCAGTAATTTGAAGGCATCAATCATGATTATCACAAGATATTAAGATCTTGAGTTAGATAATGTAGAAAGCTATAGGCGAGATTTAACGAATTCCAAAACTAAAGCAAAAACATCTATCTAATGTTTTCTAGTTCCCTATTCGATCTCAATATCAATGACAATAAGTCAACCCCTCACAGTAGTTCGTTCAAAGAAGTTGTCACTTATAAAGATATAGAAATCCTTAACCTTAGGATATAATCTACAGTGTGTATTATTGAAAATATAAACATTTAATGCAAAAGGTAGGTCCATTTTTCTTTCGCGTATAATGGTTTATCAACTAATTCAATGAAAACAAGAGATTAAGTTGGTTGGTATATTTACTTCCTATGGTCGACAGCAGACTACGAAAATGTGTGATGCTGGCTGAAGAAGGAGCTGTCGAACTAAAACGTAGCATCAGTCTGTGAAATTACTGACTCTTCATATGAAGTACGTTGATAGGTATAGACTAAACAGTTGGTGTCCGTAAGACAAATGTGACCAAGTGGTTGGAGATGTTAGGTGACACGCTTTTAAATCTATGACACAATAGAATGCACTCTTTATCCAATACATTTTATGCAGAAAATTCATTCTCTCTTTGATAATCATATTCTCTGAGGTTAATCCACTTACTACCACAATATATATGTCAATAATGTTAGATTTTCTAAGCTGGTTAGTTTAACTGTGAGGTCATCCTAAACGTTCTGAACAATGTCTTTAATGCTTACTTAAAGCTAAAGTAGCGAAGTAAACGTCAACACTTGAATGCAAGTACATTCAGCTATGAATAGTTTGAAATAGGATGCGTAGTGCGTACATGGCTCCACTACTAGCTACCATCTAAAATTTTACAAAAATTAAAATGTTTAATGAAACAAAATTAAACGTACATTTGAACCAGTATAAGCAGCATGTATTAAATGAACTAATACATCATGTATTAACTAATAAACCTGGACCAATTGATGGAGTGCCTGACATAACAGCAGTCAACTGGGCTGAAACAAGCCAAACTCTAAAATTATCTGGATCAATGGCTTTTGCTTGTTCTACCAAATTCACTGCAAGCTGTAAAGTAGTAATGGGAAAACAGATTCCAATAAATTCTACAATGTATGCACAGGTACATGTGTAAACACCTAAAACATTTTATGAAGCCCTTATATGCTAGCTAAAAATAGTGGCAGATAGAACATACAACGGAATATGTCGGACCACTAAAGAAGAGTGAAAAACTTCCAGAACTGTGTTTTAGGGGACTAATTCATTTATTTTAATCATGAGTAATGCAAACATTACATTTCTATCATTGTTACGTTCCTCTTACCTTATCCTCCCATTTAGTACATTTGTTGTTATTATATTGTCTCTTATTATGGACCACAGAAAATTAGTTGTGTACAGGTTACCCACACCCCCATTCACTGCCACTATTTCTTCTGTTTCGTATTAGTGTAAAGTCCCTAATTGGTTCACCATATGGTCAAATTTTACGTATATATAAAAGCATGATTGAAAGACAATACGATCCTGTCTGTTGGCTCCCCAATCGTTGTTTTCTTTATTCCGGATTGGGGACTTGCAGTCGTGGGGCAGACGTCTCCGTACACTGATTAGCAATTATCAAAGGCATAGTGTGTAGTTACGTAATACATAATAGGTGGCATGTTATATTAGAGTGAAAGTGCAATGTGACTTATATATGTGTGGTTATTTGGTTTTTGATCCGACAATCACATTATTATTAAACTGAGATAGACAATTAAGGTCAGGGTTAGCCTCTAGCTTACTGAATCACATGATCAAGTGACTAATAGTAAACACGACAACCACGTACATTTAGCAGTCTCGACAGGGATTTAAGACATTAAAAAAACATACGATTTTGTTAAAACTATCACCAAATTCAAAATCTGACTAAAAGGTAAGACTGGAAAGCATTAGTATAACAATTTACTCAAACTTACTTAGGTCACCACCGTTCATAGATTAAAGTTTCTCGATGATACTGTATTACATTCTATATATTCTAATAATGAATTTACACTCAAAGGATTTTTTATTGAATATGAAGAACATGATTTTAGTGATTAAGACTTTAAGCAGAAGTTTAATAGCCCTATATCAGATGTTGTTTATTCTCAAAATGATAATGTACCACGTAGAAATCCTAATAACAGTGAGCAACATATTATTCATGAATCTAATTCTATGCAGATCTGTGATGTTCTATTAGATTCTGATTATTTCTACAACGAATACTGTGGTAAATTAAGTGACACAGGAAATATTTTACAAGTAGTCGAAAATTAAGAAAGTCGATTAAAGATTCCCATACAAAGTTTCCATGTGTAATGTCAAGATATCTTTGTGATTTCGAGGCGTATTCAAATCTTTCGTTGTTACTTGTATGTAAAACACATCTTTACAACCCAAATAATTTGATCTTTTCAAATTCAAATCTTAAATGTGGATATTTACTTCGTAAAAGAAAGTATTGTCTAGTATGTTTTCGTAAAACAAGATAGTGAGAGGAAGATATCTGAGATTCTGTACTCACAACGAAATAGTACATTTCATGTGTCTCAAATTTCATGATAATTAATAAGACCTTCAGCTCAGGTTTGTTAAGTGTATAATAAAATGAGAAAACAAAAATAATCAATAATATCATGCTGATCACAAAAATATCCTAGTATTGTGTCATGGTGACGGTGGTACCATATACAAAGAATGAATGCGAAGAAAAAATGATATGTCATTTTAGCTTAAACTAACACCCATAAACTCTCAGTAGGTGTTAATAAAAGGCTTTATTTAAAGTAAGAAAGTGGGCACAACTGTTCAAGACTAGTGGAGAAGTGAAATCATTTCTAAATTTTCGGCCTGATAAGTTGTGAATGGTTCAATTAAGGCGAAAATCGACAGACGATGTATCAAACATGGTTTCTGTTAAATGGTATGTTGTCAAGTAACTTAAGAAACGAAAAATCGCTTGAAATTACAGTGTAGACACTTATGACCCAATACCTTTAAATAACTTTGCAACATACTGTATAGGTAAAACCATCAAACATCTGAATAAACAGAACATCCTGACCCACATATGCCCCCCTTCCCTTTTCTTATATATTTGGCTTAACGCTCGTGACTGCATGCAGTTATAACATGATCTTGTTGTTTTTAATTAAGTTTATTAGTTGAACTGTTGGATATGATGTTAAAACGTATCACATGATTTCGTGACCATTCAGAGTAATTATCTAGTCCCTAAGTGATATCTGAGTCATTTCGCTCACCACATTATTATTAGTCATACATTATTGAACAACCATCTATTCTTACATAGCCCCAGTGATGTCGAGTCACTTAGACTAATGGTCATATTATAACTCAATCGATAATATTCCATCATCAATGTAAATAATTTTAGAAACACCAAATCAGTCGCTATGCAGCGATTAACAATTGAGGCTTAAATCTCCATACTTTTCAATTAAGAGGAATTTGAAACAATTATCTTTGGTTTTAGAACTCCTTTATAATTAAACTGAAATAAAAAGTGTACTACATAACAACGCGACAATTGTATGAGTACTGATTGTCAAGAAGAAATCAATTTTCAATCAGCTTATAGCAAGTTAGAACCGAGGTTCGCCTTACTTCAATTTAGACAACTGTGCCAGAGAATTTTATTATGCTTATATCTCCTAATCGATGTTGTTAAGAAATGAAAATTATCAGTCGCTGAAGGTGTATCTGCATCCCAGCTTAGATACGAGTGAGTACGACAACACTGGGACCAAGATATTTTCAGATGACGGTTTCTAAAAACGTACTATCTAGATTCTATTCTTCAGCTGCAATTCAACTTTAATCAAGTTAAATGGTATCAATGTTATCCTTTAAACACAACTAAAAGATATAGTGCGAAAACAGGTACATAAACTTGTACGCATATACATGGATACATGGCACAATTCAACAGACAAAAACGATAACGTGTAGTGATTTGGTAAACTGACAACTCCAAGCTTAAAATAGTATTGTAAGCAAAACAAATTACTTAAATTTATGTATAAAATGAAATTCCAAAGAAATCATGAAATTACTTCAGTTTGACCCTGTTTCATTTGTTGCATTGCCAAATTGACCATGACAGTGGTATTCTGAAAAAAATATTAAACAAATTACAAGAATCTATTGTTTACATTCGTCACAGAATGATCATAGGTAAGTACAATTTAAAATAAGGGAGCACTGGACAGTTGCCTCGTCATCAAATGAAACCCTTCAAGGATAGTGTACACCCACTAGCTGTCAGAGATTCAACACAGGATCTTCAGACCTTGTAATCTCCGGAGTGATGTTTCAATGGTTAAGATATTCAACTTCCAGTTACAGGTTTGAACTAACATTAAACCTACTTTGCTTTAATTAAATGAGTAGTATCATTAGCCTTCACGAATCTATACCATGAAAATGAGTAAAAGCCTTAACCTGTGCAAAAAACATGCAGCTACATTCGAACTTACTACTAAATGATTGAAGTTAAGATGCATATCCTATGCTTTAAAAAGAATTCATGAGTTCAACGATGAAACAGCCCATTGTATGACAGGCAGGATGGGTCTAGACAACCCACATGTGGAAGTAACAGCCGAGAAAAACATATGCTGTAGGTGAATGATACAAATGGGTAGAATCACAGTCGAAATGTCCCCGTGTCAGTAAAAACATATATACATAACCGATGCTTTGTGTACAGTATTATTCAGCTTTTAATAAAAAGAATAAAGCTTCTGGTTTTGTACAGCCGGTTGACTAGACAGATAAGGAGCACATATATTGTGACCAAATATAACTGCATATCTCAAAATATCAAACTATTTCATCAGCAGAAACTGAAAGTATCAACAAAATGTTTTCGGCTCAGTAGTATAAGAAACTTAAAGGTTATTAGCTAGATGCCTATGAATATGACAAGTGACAAATAAAAGCTTCGAATTGTAAAAAAACGGTTATCCAACACTACACGAAAGTTTACACTAGGCTTCTCCAATTGATATCACAGCATAAAGAAAAATTTCATTTCAGAAAGCTCTATATCTCTCTTCATCAATCTACTGTTCGCTATAACGGTAATGAATGCAACAAACTAACTACACTCAATTAATAAAAAAAAAATTACGAGTTGAAACATACATCAGGATTCAAAAGCAGTGCTTGACACAAACAGTAAGTTATCTCGGAATCCAAATTTTCTGGAATTTCAAAAACAAAACGTATAAATTTATTCGGTTTTAATAATATTCCATGAAAATAATGTATTATCACAATGATATTAAACTATGCATAACGTAAAACTTGGCACATATGTGTATCAGCTGACGATGTTACATTCCATTAGCACATAACAGAAAAGTGGAAAGTTACAGTAATAATAGTAATCGTAAAAGACTAAACATAACTAGCGAAGAAAAAATGAATTCGTTGAAACAATAATATAAAAATAGTTTTATGCTAAGGATTTAAGGCAACACAAACGGTGAACTTTTAGAAATGAGTGTAGTGAACTCAATTACTTCACTTCTTATCATTAATTCGATGGAAGGGGAAGAGGGTTTTAACACAGACTAATTCTGATGCAACATCTTACATTTAGAGGGGGAGAAACGCACATTGAGCATGTTTGCATTACTGTTCAAGTCCATCAAATGACTCTAGCATTTTTGTCAGTGTATTCAGCAAGCAGGAATTGTGTCAACTACAATTCTTATTCGATAAGTGAATTTCCTAATAGTAGATCATTCCTTGAAAATCCGTAAGAGGAAAGCTTTAATTCTAACATCAAGCCTACAGTGAGATTAAACAAGAGTGAAGATAGTGAACAGTAATAATCGACACTGCTTTATGTTGCATAGATTTTGATGAAAGAGAATAATTATGTACACAAATTTGACTGGAAGTACAATAAAATTTAAGGAATGTTGAAGAATTCATAAGTCATGATATTTAAATTAATCAGTAATTAATTAATTAGACGTATATCTGTTTAATCACAATATAGAAAGCCAAACTAACTATAGAATAGTAATAAAAACTAAGTCTTGAGAATAAAGTACAAGAAAATGAGACGAAAATGCTTGTGTATGAAGTAGCATTGACACCTAAAAAAATATAGGAAGATGAAAAGTGAATGAATCTTTTTTCACAGAAACCGATTTCCTTTAATAATGCCTGAAACATTACTATTCCATATGATAATAAGTATGTTTTAAAGTCAAAGGTTTATATACTACATGTGAAAATACACATAACGGATTGAATTTTGTCAAACAACAAGTGAAAATCTGAAAGTACTTGATCGCTGTTTTGTCAGATATATGCGACGTATTCATGAATCTGACAGGGATTGAACCTATGACATTCAGTTTACTCAGACGAGCATACAACATCCAGACTATTGAGTTAGCAAACAATTATCATGTATCTATTTCAACGATGAATTCGCTTCACACAAGACAAAAAGATAGTAAAATTTCAAACAATGATTACCATGGCTTGTGGAATAAACACCGGCTAGTGAAGCCCATGCACGCGATTTAAGTTTTTTAATTAAATTAATCCGATCACGTGTATCACGTTCGTCAATTTCATCATCCGAAGTTGTTACACCAGGATCCAATAGACTTTTCGCCTTTAATAATTCATTTAAAAATTCTTCATAGATATTTGATAAATTATCTAATAATTGCAGTGCTTGCTTCAATGTACATTCAGATAAAGTGGTATAGTTCTTTAGGTGTTAAATTCAATGATTTTTTAGCATCAGTTGCAGTCAATTCATCCAGTGGAATATGATTACGCTGCATAAAGTAACCTTGATTCAGTTGACTGATACCTAAACTAACTAAAATAGAACTGATGATAAGTATTTTTAATGGATCTGTAGTACTGGTGGCACTTAATTCAGTAGTATTATCATTATTATTAGTAATTGTAGCATTATTACAGAGTTGACTTGGATCTAATGACTGTGCTGGATATCGAACTGAACTAATTGATGTACGTAATGCACAGGCCAGATAACTGAAATAATAATACAACATAATACAAGTTTAGCTATATATTCATGGTGAAATACTACTAGTAAATAAAATCAAGTTCAAAAGATAAGAAAAATGTGTCAAAAATATTAGTTTAGCTACACTGAAGTTTTCATTAATACTGGAAGACTGTTAGGCTCAACCGTAAGGTTTTGAGAGCTAGTGGATGACGAAATTAATTCAATAAGTCGATTTTCATAGGAAACTTCCTAAAGAAGAAAGATCACATTTTCAATATAAGGAATGAATAATTATAGACTTGTGTTTGAAAAGCTTTTAAAATATCCGGGTCAAGTATAAGCAAGTAAATACCCTACGTTCTCTGTACACTAACAGAGTATAGGAGTTAGATGCTTATCATACCTTTTGATTTTTTTCGCCATTCAACATCAAACTTTAGGGAAGTAGAAAGAGATGAGGAAGTTGATGTTTGAGCATTGAAGTATAAAAAGTATCAACGACTAGTATTTTTGATTCCAAGTGATGTTAATCAATTGGATTAGAAGTTAAGATAGCGGTGGATCTGAAGGATTTTACCTTCTATTCTAAATGTTCACCTTAGGGTACATACGCTAACACTAAAACAGATATCTGTTTGAAAAACGAATGGTTTAAGAAAGAACAGAATAACTGAGACATACATTGACAGATCACCGTCGTATTTGTCTAGGTCAATGCTGTAGATCGAATTTTAGTCCAAGTGACTTAGCATCATGTACACTTTGTAGTTAAATATTTTCAACAGGAAACTCTTGTTCGACCAGAGTTTCATCTCAATTGGCAATCATATGCAAAACGATTTTTACAATCATAAAAGGACTTATGCTGTTAATGTGTATGTATATATAGTTGAAGATCATGTATGTACGCCTCATTTACGAGGTGGAAGCTTATGTACATGGTTTTGAGTCACACTTAAAGGATAATCTACTATTCAGTTGCTTAAGCTGAAATAGGAGATGCAGTTCGAATTGGCGATTTAGTGGTCTGAAAAGAAAACAACTTAACCAAAACATTACAAAGTATGTGTTCTACAGGTTGCTAGAGATACTATCTGACTGCCAAATGAGAATCGACAACGGCTGATTTAAACTGCGAATTCAATAGATAAATATCATCAATGACAGGCAGAGTAATTTACTGCAAATTAAATGAAGTTATAAATATCGGTAAAATTACGATTTACAGATTAAAGGAATCTAAAAACGTCCTCGATGAAAGACGGGACTATCCGATCAACCCTAAGCTAGAAAGTCAAAAATCAGCCAATTAGAAATAAGCTATTTTAAGATACTGGTATGCTACACAAAAACACTAAACTGCTGTAAGAAAATTAATTTTTAATGACACAAACTAAAAATTATGATATTAAGCTTACTAAAGGTTATGTTGTTTCTTGATAAATTACTGAAAAGCAGATCAATTCTATTCGTAGCCTTAATTCTAGCAAAAACGTAACATTGAAATCCAGAACTTATTACTAATTATTGGCCCCTACACCTAATAATAAATTCCATCTAAACAGAATCTAAGACGTCTCAAAGACCACTTGCATATCTATAAATGCTTGAGAATTAAGATATTTTAAAATCGTCAATATGGAAACAGAGACATTTCTGTCCTTTCAATTTCCAAACAGGAAAACTTTTAGAAAATTTCTATAATCACAACAAGCATAAATAATCCTCATATGCTTTATAATACTATCATTTCTCACCAATGAAATATTCACTGAATATTACTATCCTATGAATGATTAGTAACTAGTAACGAAGTGTGACAGATAGTCTTGTTGGTTCGTTTGAAATTTTTAGATCAATCATTAATGGTTATAATAAATATTTATTAAGGGCAGTTTAGGAACCGCCAAATCTCGTGACTTAATTGAATTTTTATAGAAATATAGAAAAATGCCGGTTTAGCACTCAAAAGAAGTGAAGAACGAAAGTCCTAAGGCTAGACTATTGGTTGGGATATAGGGACTCAAACTACAAGGAAACACCTGCCCAATGCTTCCTGGTTTTTGATGGTTTTCTAACTCAGGTCAATTTTTAATATCAACTTCATTAATCTCCATAATACCCAACAATTAAAGTTAGGTGGATACATTACTCATTCACTGACCAACTATCTTCATCATTTAATACAATAATAAAAGTAATTTCTGTACATTAAACAAAATCACAGTAGTAAAATACTGAACTCATAGTAATAGTTAGGAAAAAAATGAAAGTACGACATACATGCTAGCAAGATGAAGGCAGGTAACAATATTGACTTTAATGATTGCATCATCCGACACTTTTGAATCCCCTAACAGGTATTCAGAACCTTTCATTAAAGAGACCAAACGTGATGGGATTTCAATCCTAAGGTAACGGAAAGAATAAACAATAAATGAGAAAATAAAATAATCACAAAATAGACTGAGTAATGGTCTGTAATTTTTTGTCCATGGTATTCAAAACTGTATTAATATATATTCCTCATGAGCGAGCGATCCAGATATAGGCCTAATAGTCACAAAGTCTAAAATATTTTCTTTTGCCAACAAAGCAATCCCGATAATGCGTCACGTCCTATGCTGTACTTTTCAGCTCCATGCATCTCTATAGATGTTCACATTTTGATGGAACTTGAACTATCCCATTAAATGTGGACAAGATAGCGCTCGAGTCGTGAAAACAACCAAGGTAATCAAAGAATATGAGACATTTATTGTGGTGGTTTGTATGATGCGTCTAACAAAATAAATTCAGGGAAGCCTGTGTTCAGTTGTACTACATATAAGGACAGATAATCAATGACATCTAAATATGCTATTCTAATCCTCCCGAGTATTGTATTCAGCTATGTGACTAATTTTGATACCCTATCAATACGCAATTCCATGTGCTTTTTACCGACCGTGTGTGTGCATGGCTATTTACAGACAATTCTAGATACCAATTATCATAGCATAACAGCTTAAATGTCGATTTCCTGTCGTCAGTTTAGACGTAAAATTATAGTTATAAACAAAAAGTAAGAACTAGAGCGATTTTGTTCGACATCATTTTTTGGAGCTACATACGTTCTTTTTGATACTGCTGTTAATTTTTTTTTCGTCTGACATTAAAAGTTGTTTCTTCTTTGAAACGGTTTAGTGATTCATGTTAATCCCTAGTTTAGTTGACTACTAAAGAAGTTTCATTGTAGTGCGAACCCGTTATACCATTTTTCTGAGCTGTAAGTAGAGCCGATAAAATTGCTATTAGTTACATCGAACATAATTCAATTACTAAAGGCATATTACTCCTATTGCAATAATTCAATTGCGATTGTTGCTAAAATCTAAGTACTTTGTTAGTAGCTCCAATTCATTGCCTATTAAAATATTACAGGTTGCATTTTCCAGTTGTTAATGTCATATTATTTATATTAATAGCAAGAAATTATTTATGCACACTGTACCTAAGTAATTTTTATTTACAAGGAATGAGTCCCAGATATAACATTTTACTCAAGAGGTTAAATACTGAAGAACAAACAATAACATTTGTCTTGAAAAATATAAGAAATTAAGTGAGGACATTCATGAAATAAGGTGTTTGTCAGTAATTTATTGTTAGTATTCGTCACAGATTAATCTTGGTTGCATACCATTTGAAACCAGGAAGCACTAAACAACTGTTTCGTAATAGTATGGGACCTTCGGAGAGGGGTGTCATGGTAGGATTCTAAATGAAGTCAGTTTGTTATAGTATGATGATCATCTAATTCCATTTATGATAACTAGATAACTCGCGTCTGGTCTGAACTGCACCACCTCACCAAAGCACCCTGCTTTTCAATGGCACCATGATCGAAATCAGTATATGACTAATAAAAGTATTAAATCGAAACCAATCTCTATAAGGATGCCTCAAATGAAAAATTCCAAACTTAAAAACATTATTATTATTATTAACATTATCAATATTTAAGAAATCTGGCTGAAATACGTTGTTGTATCTCTGTTGAAAATGAACATTGGCTACAGTTAATCCTTAAACACTTCAATCGACTGCGATCTAACAACTAACCTAAGTGTTGATAATGAAAGAAATCGTATAAAGGAATAAGATTATTCAAAAGCTTACAATAAATCACGATCATCAATAACTGACAACAAGCTGAGAATGTCTCCAGTATATCGGAAAAACCAGAAAGGAACAACTTTGGAATTAATAAAATAATTCAGTAGCCTGAAATAGAATGGTAATTTAAATACAGCTTTACTACGTGTGAGATATGTTAATAGTTCCATTAGTAAATAACATATGATTCATATGTAATGATAAGAAATTTAGAATATTATGATACTATTGTTACGTTGGACTACTAAAGAAGAGTGAAAAACTTCCAGAACTGTGTTTTAGAGAACTATCTCATTTATTTTGATCATGAGTAATGCAAACATTACATCTCTATTATTGTTACTTTCCGATTACCCTATCCTCCCGTTTGGTATATTTGCCACTATACTGTCTCTTATTATGGACTACTGTTAATTAGTTGTGTACAAGTTGTTCCTATTCACTACAACTATTTCCTTGGTTCTGTATTAATGTTAGTTTCTTAATTGGTTTACTGTATGGTCTCATTTTGTGTACATATAAAGACATGATTGAAATATAATTCGACCTGATCCAATTCGGTTCTGTTTTTTTGGCTAGTCCATCGTCGTTTTCCTTTATTCCGGCTTGGGGACTAGTAGTTGCGGGGCAGACGTGTCCGTACAGTGATTAGCAATTATCAAGGGCATTTCGTACTTTCGCAATATATAACAATTGGCGACAGGGCTTAAAATGAATCCAACTTACGCATTGGTAATATAGAATATAACAATGACTGGGTGGCCACATTCAAAAAACAACAGAAAATCAGCATAGTGTGGATCAAGCTCACGCATTTCATAGTGGACTTGTTTATAGTAATTGGACCAATAAAAAAACAGCCCAGTTAGTGGTCAGTCAGTAAATCAATAAAGCATCAGTGACCTTGCAAGCAATTGGTTGACTCATTTTTTGCTTAAGGCTGTGTTATGTTAAATCGGGGTCAAAAAAAGATTCACCATATCCATTACGTTTGATTAGATGGGGTCGTGGTTTCAAGAGTAGCAGAGAGTGTTTTTAGCTGCTTAAGCTCAAATGTTGGAATCAGTGCTATCAAAATATTTTGGTCCAATCAAAAAAGGTTCAGAATTAAATTTTGCTGCTCCAAGAAATCCAGAGAATAAATTATTAGTGTCTGCTTTCATCGAAGTAGAGCAAGTAACCGACACAGTCCCTATCACTGTTCCCCAGGTAGCAGTGGTATTGCCGGAGTTTAGTGTCAGTGAGTCCCCATGTGCACGGGCCATTAGCCCACATCAGAAAAGTCGTACTTGGTACAAGTAATATGGCCTGCATTCTGAGCAACATGCCCAAGGTGTCTGCTGTATACACAAAGAACCTAAAGCATTCAGTAAGAAGAAGCAATAAGCCGAAGGAAGTTCGTACTATTGCCAAAGTGCACTTCAAGTGTAATCAAGTCATTGACTTCCTAATTCATCCAAGAAGTCGTAACAATGCCGGCTTAAAGACAATGCATGTGCAAGATGACGAAGTGTTGAACTGGTTACCACCCAAGGACCCCACAGTTTTCCGTGGAGGAAGAGATCAGCGGTAGATTATGATTATTCGCATAATTTGTAATTAATCATTTTTCTTTTTGAGTAATTTTGTAGTTGTACACGACCACACTCAGATTCAAATGAATGTACGAAGCCCTGTCGTTATCTTATTTTTCAAATAAAGGTGTTATGTCAGACCACTAAAGAAGAGTCTATGTCGCATATGCTCAGTTAACCGACCATCTTATTCCGTGTGCAATTACACTTACAACTCTACCTTTATGAATCGAATTTTTCTTTCTTTGCTCACCTATGCATGATATTTTCATTCTAAATTTCCGGATTGTTTGTTGCTTAGTATATTTCCTGATTAAGTACCTACTCATCAGCAAATCAGTGAATATTACCGTCAACGGGATCGCTCCGGAGTTAAAGTATCAAAGAGATTGTACAACTAAATAGTTTGAGATGTCATCATGTGTACTGAAGAGAAAATTTTCCACTAAGCTCTTCATTAAAATGATATGAAATTCTATAAGTCAATGTAGTTTTCCTATGTTGTATCTTTAAATGAACTTTTATCGCTTATCTAAAACTAGTTCTGCAGGATCAGCTTGACAACTATGTGCATTAACTCAATTTGATATACTACATAGATGCAGTGAAATTGAGACGATGAATACCAGATTATAGAAACTCAAGATCCAGATGACGATGAACGAATGTATGTGAGTCACTGTGATAGATGATGAGCCATATTACCTAATGTCTCCAGCCACTGATAGCGATTATTATGCTAACCCCAACTAGGTTAGCCTATATTAACCAACACGGCTAGGTTCAACAGTCAACTATTTAACGGAGTGATAATGTCACGTTTTAGTTCAACAGACCTTAGCTTTCGTCTATTCTATACCTACATCAGCTATCATTGTGTATTGAGGTAGATGATAGTGGTCATTTCTTCGTCTACTTTAATAACTTCACGTACATTTCTTTAAGATATAATTATATACTCCATTTGTGATCTTTTGTTGATCCGGAGTTTATGTATTTTAAATGAATAAAAAAGTAATGATATACGTTATGACGATAAAACTTAAACAAATATAATTAAAAGCGTACTTGTTTAACAATGATAAAGTGTATTGTAAATCATTCAACGCTTGACCTGTATATCCTTGATACATACCAGATTGACACTTGTTCATGTGTATCTCGATTAATTCTTTATTTTATCAACAAAAAAAAAGATAAATAAAACAAATATCGTACAATGAACAAAATTTAGGAAACTTTTTTAACATCGACAGTTAATTAGATGTTGGTAAAATTTGAAACAAAATATAGCTCCGGATGTACACATGACAACAAAAACTGACCAATTTTAGTCCTTAATAACATTAATGGGCAGATTCTAACACATTTGAATCATGAAACACAGTTACGCAATAAAATTTAAGGTAATGTACTCTATTTTGTTAAACTGGTAAATTCAGTCATTAAGACAATCAAACACAAACTAAAATCTAGCACTTAAATACTTTGTCATAGGTCGCTAATAGAATGGATACCACCGTAGTAGTGGAGTCATGTATGAAATTAAACTAGGAACATGTGAATCAGTCAAAGTTCCTATACGCTATTAGGAGAAAGGATGAGTACCAGCTTGGCACTTATGCGCGTTAGCTTAAGCTCAAATGGAAGACAAAGAGTAAATGCACTTATGCCAATGTCACCAATACTGAGCTATATTATCTAATGCATCTAACACGGTAGCGGTTACCGTACTGTTCCCAAAGAGGTAGTGCGCACCTATCAGCGAATCCGATATAGATAGTCGATGACTTAATAGGCTGATGTCACTTATATAATGCATGTCCAAACCACTGAATCCTCATTTTTCTTCAGTGTCCTGAGTTCGACTTCAACACAACTAACACGACGGTCCCAACCAACGAGAGTAATGTTACGAAGACATCTGTGCCAAAATATGAGTGCAATATTCTTTTATTGGCAATGTTTGGCATTCATATGAAAAAATAGAGAGGGTTCCAGTGCTGTATATATAATGGTTGGAAGACGGATGCTTCGCCTCCACTATAATATTCTAAACACAGTGATAATCAGACGGATTCCTCCAAGGTTGATTGTTTCCAACAGACTGGGACGATCACCGACTGTCAAGTAGGATTACATTCACCTTTCAGACTTTAGTTAAAATATCAGTCAACCTAATTGCTAAAATTGAACAATCATCTGTAAGGATAACCGGAATCAGACTATCAACTTCCACAGCTCTTACTCGTTCCAGATTGGCTTGAGTTTTCTTAACAATGATAAAAGCCAGAGAATATACATCAATCTTCTATTTTGGGTTTTTGAAAATAATTGGTAATTCGCTGAGGATAACAGTTGCTAAAATAGGTTAATCAATGTTCAATCCTGAGCACTAAACAAGGGGGATAATATAAACTATTACTAATGAATACACAAGAACTATAGTATACTTCAAAAAAGGGGATGGAATAAAAGTATCAAAGTTTCAACAATATCTAAGAAACGATTAAAGGAACAAGAAAACTAACTGACCTTTAATAATGAGAACATAAAACTTCCGGTACAAAGGATCAGTCATGTAGTTATTTTCAATCATTTTTAATGCTTTATTAAAACAACCAAGAGATGAGTAGCTATCATTCATATGACGATGAGCACGCCCGCATCTAAATTATATTAAAAACATACAACTTTGTATTTCAAATAGTCAATTTATTGACGATAGTTATCTCGCTCGAGGCTTATCTGAACTACACCAATAATGATATTTCACTAGGATTTAAAAGCCTTGAAATAGGACACTTGTCAGCTAACTAACGTAGTTAGGTTGAGGTAGTTTTCACGGAAGTTTGTTTAAATTTTTTATACCTATTCGTCACAGATCGAACTCAGTTTGGTACCACTCAAAACCAGGGAGCATTTGTGAGGAGTACCATACTAGGATGAAATAATTGCCTAGTGTCCCATAGTTTTATGTGGTATTCAATGAAAATTAACTTCACACTGGTTCTTTATATGTAACAGAAAAATAACATTTATGCGTCACAGATTTATTTTTACGTCAAGTTATAACACCCTAAAAACGTGGATCCACACAGGTATGTGCAGTTCTCTAGTTTACAACATGTATTGAGAATATGCTTTTCTATTTGTTTGTTTCATTGATATACTTTCTTTGTGGACTTCTCGACATCCTAAATGATGCCAAAAAAACGTCTGATCTGATTATCAAAGAATCCGCTAAAGTGTGATAGGTCTGAAGTCAGACAATCGGCTATAATCATATATAAAACTGACATGTAGGAACATTAGTTCATGTTTTCATATCACATTACCAAGGCAGGATCAAATAACTAAGATGAATACAAGATTATAGAGTTCAACAAAAATGAAGAGATAGGTATGAAAGAATAATGGAACTAAACATTTAGGAGATGGAGAGTGAATACGCATGAGCCACGAAGACCAAATATTAGCCATCATCAAGGTTTCCAAGCAGTTAATCTGTCTACATGTCTACATGATTCAGACTAACAGTTAATTAATTTTATGGACTAATACGTTTTGGTCTGACCAACCTTATCCTCTGAACAAAGCGAATTCAGCAGATACTAGTGGAGCTAGCTGAAGATCTGAATACGCAGGTTGGATGTCTAGGCATAGAGGAAAGTCGCCTGAGTGACCAATTGGAACACTACAGTGGCATGTCAAATAAGAGTAACCACTTTCTACAGCGTTGTGAGGACTACATAATGCGAAACTTCTGGTGCGAACTACCACCGATATATAATCTGGCTTTTTCCGTCTGTATTTAGGCGGGGCATCCGGTATATACAGATTGGAATTCTGTAAGCTCCTTAAAACTAAGTGAGCACGTCAGTTTGCTATGATAACTCGTGATTATGATAGTAAACGTAGATTCTTAAGTCAGAAAGTTGTACAATGCTTGTGTGAAGACCGAAAACCTTACGGTATGAGCATGCTAAAAAGCTAGAAGTGGTAGACATATCTGGTAACTCTCAGAAGCTCTTTCAACTCATCTGAGCCAATGACAAGAAGCAATCTGTAAATTTGATAATACGTCAATCACTAGCATCCAGGTTTGAGCAACGTTGGAATCATATTAGAATAGTGATCATCGTCTACTCAAATTAGTGCCGATTCCGATTTGTTGAACAGGACTGTGCTCAAGAGCTGCATGTTGGTGTAGTGTACCGGAGAAGTTCATTGTCGTCACTGAGGCTCCTTGTGTTGTTATCCTGAGCTAATGACTATCAAAACTATGACGCATTAACATAAATACAATGAAAGTTGATTTGGTGATAAAGTGTCCTTTTTTAAAGCCTCCGAATTAGGAAAAAGTAAAAAGCACTCAATTACCTTCTAGGTACCTGTTACTGTAAGTCACATTAAAAGATCATACGTTTATTAAATGATAGACCACTATGTACAATAAATGACAAAATATAATATGAAGTGGACAAGGCAATAAGCAGTTGTTATATATGAAGCAGGGATGGTCGATATTATCAATCCTGTTATCCTCAGCGCTTATCTTACATCTAGCACCCAGCCTTGTCTTAATTTATTGCTCGGGTACAATAATCCGACTGATTTATTAAGAAGCCAACTAGTCGCTCACACGCATGTATACAACAACAACAACAACAATAAACCAATAATATACAAGATATATATATAAGATCTAGCCTGTGATTCATATGTCTGTCAAATGATATTAACCAATCACATGTCTTCTTCCAGACATGTCAGTGATAACGGAAAAGGATACAAATAACATATTATAAATCAACTAGAAAACTACAAGGTTTGTTATTTCCGCTTTCATCTCTACTTAATAATGAAACCTTGTTTAGTTACACACCATAATTCGTAACACATTATGAACACTGATACAGACCGTTAAGTTTTGCATGTTCACTGAGTATGAGATCATTAGTACTTTCGATCATTTTTACACTCATTTAACCAATTAATTCTGAATATTAGAGTAAAATAATGATTAACGATTTAATATCAAGAAAATCCACGTTTATAAACTTATCTGTTGATATGATAATATCTGAGGGTAGCACTAGTATGGATAAAGCACAAATATATTCAAAGTTATGACTTCAAAATCAAATCATTATACTAAAAATAAGTTAACAACAATCTATCAAGTAAATGAGAAAGATAACTGAAAATGATGGATACTATGCAGTTAGTGAAGACTGAAAATGTTGTAGCTAATAGTCAAGTATTTCATAACTTTATGTATCTATGTTTTAAGTTTGGTAAAATATAGAGAAGTGTATCCGTCGAGTTAAATTGTAGACAATATCGATGCTTGAATAGTGTAACACTTACAGAATTAGTGTAAACGGTTGATTTGGGTCCAACTGAATTGTTTGATAGGGGAAGAAAAAAATACACCAGGAATGAAAATGATAAATTTATAAATTATTATTATTATTATTCCAATATTATTTTAATTACATAAAATTAATAAAAAAATGTGAGCTTTGATAATATGATATGTCGCTAAGCTATTCAAATATACAGTTACGGATGTCTAAATTCTAGTTCAAATAAATTCTCATTGTGTTTACATTAGTTGAAAACATGATAACAGAAATGGTCGAATTGTGCTGTACACAATAGTAACGAAATCGAAGTGTGAATAACTACACAAGTGGTACAAATAAATTAATCATAAACAACATACACCCTGGAGTATATATGTGTTATAAAAATGAATATCAGAATCTAATGGGGAGTAAACAGTAATATATGAAAGTGTGATGGAACCTAAAATCTACGGGGAAATGACGAATAAGTACACCTACAGCAGTGTGATCGATTCAAAGCCATGTAACCCTATCTCTGGCCATCAGTTACAATAGCCACGCGAATCCTAAATAGGCAGTCTGCATCTCCCAACACGACTTACACTAACAGTCAACTTCATGGATTTATGTCACATTAAGTTTGGCCGCCCTAAGTTTTCACCTCGTATGCACTTACACCGACCAACACTTTGGGACAAGATATGCAGTGGTTGGTGATATCAGTAATAAGAAGTCAAAAGAAGTTACGATCGAAACCAGTATCCTTAAGCCTTAGAGCTTCATTTAATCCATGATGAAAATTACAAGATTCAATAATTTCTGCATATCCCCTAAACTAATCAGATTATTTAAATAAAATCATAATCACTCGAACAAGGATTCACTCAGTCCAGAGTTAATTCTAATAACCTAAAAGCATGTCGAATATAAAACGCCTGTTTTTAGCGTATGGTAATAAAAAAGTTAACTGGAACGAATAAAGACAAAACATACGTCTAAGGCACGATTGAAAGCCTTAACAGCTGTTTCATGGCTTCTACGTAAAAGGTAAGCTTCACCGAGAATTTCCCATGATAACCTGTAAAGAAGGAAAAATGCAATGAATACGAATAATCATGAGAGTAAATTCATTAGAACAAGCGTCAAAATTCTAGATCCCTGAAATTATAAGAATGTCAGATATTTTATAAAAGCATGATGATGATGAAGTGACATAAAATTCTATTACTTACTTCCAGACGACGAGATGATAAAGTAGAAGCAATACTAATCACAATCAGCTACGCATAAAGTATAGGTAAATTTATATACTCATCAAGTCGAGTTGCTTCTACACTAGACATATCTAGAAGGCTGAAGTGAAATCTTTACTGTAAATTACACTAATATGAAAGAAACATTTGCTAACTAGGTGAACGGAAAAATGACAGGAAAGATTGTGTAGAACATAGATAGTGAACACTGCATACGTTGTAGATAACGTCATTACGATACATGGTAATTAGGTTTATAAGTTTAATTTGTAATTGTTTGTTACTACCACCATTGTTAACAATGTGTGTACAAATACTTACGCATCATTTTTAGCCAAAACAACACGTTGCAATGCTGGCAAACAGTCATTTATTCGACCCAGGCGTAAGTTAATCAAACCATAATTAAGCCACATATCCTTTGTAAAATCACTAAAAGATAAAAAAACAAATGTACTTGTAGGAGAGCGGTAACACAAATGACATTCACACTATAAAAATAGGATTCTTTAAAAAAGGGAGGTCGGACAGATTATAAACACCAATATAACTATCGCAGAGGTTGATACTAACAAAGTTTTTGCGAACTGCCCAAAACGGAATTATTATATGTCTCCACCTAAATTGAATGCAAAGACAAAAACTTTTCAAGAAGGGGAAGGTATCAGAACAGTATTATAATAAAATTCCAGTCAGATTCAGTAACCGTAAAAGCTTATAAAACATATTATCTGACCAGTAACGCAAGAGTAAGAAGACTAAGAGTGTGTAGGTGGAGGCTTTAATGTTAAAATCGAATCCAGATGTACCTAATTCATAAATAAGCATACGTATACCTTCACAGACCCAGGCAGAAACATGTAGGCTAGGACGAATAATCTACTTATTAAAGTATATCAAAGTATTTGTACTTTTCATGCAGCAAGTAAGCTTGAAACATCATAGGATCTATCTGGAACCGTTATTTCTAGATAAAAAATATTTGCGATCTGAACAACTAAAACTTAACAACTAGGATCCCATACACTTAGAAGATACAACATATTAAGGGCTTCGCACACAAATAATATTAATCTTTGACTAACCATCCAAGAAATAAAAAATAGCACAAAAGACTAGGCAAAATTATCTTCCAATACAACCAATTTACTTACCTACGATCGACAGATGAATACACATCTAAGGCCTTTTCCTATATAAACAAGAAAGAGACAATACAGTTAAAAGTAAATTCCTGATAACTGAAAGGGAATAAACGCAACTATTTCTAACTTAAAAAGTGAATAATTGTGGAAATAAATTATAGGCGTGAATTTTAAAAAGACTGGTTACAACCAGCTTTATTATCTGAAAAGGTCGGTACATTTATAACATACTGCAGAACCAGAACGAGGTATCAGTCCATGAAGTAGTCGACTGTTGGTTTTAGTCATGTTGGTAGGTGCAGACTACCTGATCGAGCTCCGCCTGATTCTCGTAACAATCGGTGACAGCTCCGAATTGGTTACAGTGGTGCAGGAACATTTAGTTTTTGAATACTCTCAAATCGTTAGCTTTTAAAGTTTTATATACCTTTGTTTCCGTAAATTACATTCCATTTCTCAAATCATATCCCCTTTGTTTGATAAATTTTAAAACTACCGATGTTACTACGACTTCTGTTACTTTAGCACTCACCATGGTATGTTTTGAGATATAACAGTATCGTCGGTAATTTAAAACGAAAAATTTACACATTCTTAAACAGTATTAGCAGTGCGTTTAGAAGAAGATGAAGTAATGGCAAGTTTTGATGTTTGCTCTTTATTCACTAATGTCCACATCAACAATTCATTAGACATTATAAATGAATATTTACTCGCAGACAATGACTTAAATCTACGGTGTCCTTTAAAAGCTTCAGAGATTATTAAATGCTTAAGTTTATGCTTGAATTCTACATTGTTTAAGTTTCGAGGAGATCTCTATAAACAAACAGAAGGTGTAGCGATGGGATCTCCGGTGTCTCCAATAGTTGCCAACTTGTTTATGCATTCACTGGAAACAAATGCACTCTCAAAATGTGTCTATCCACCCAAACTCTGGTTAAGGTACGTAGATGACACTTACATTATTACAAAACGAGATGCACTAGATGAACTTTTTGAAAATGTCAACAGTATTTCCAACAAAATCAAATTCACTAAGGAAATCGAGACTCCCGATCATAAATTATCCTTCCTCAACTGTCTGATCGAAAGGAAACAAGATAACTATCTTAAGATTAACATTTTCCGGAAACCAACGTATTCCGGAAAATCAACAAAAGTTACAGTTGTTGGGAACCTGGTAAACAGAATCCATCAACTAGTCACAGATAATAAAGACAAAGGAACTGAATTAAACTTAGTGATGTCTACACTAATGATAAACAACTACCCAAAGAACTTTATAAAAAAGATACTTAAGGAGAAACGCAATGGGGAAGCCAAGCCGAAGGTCCAACCGAAAGAGTGGATTGACACTGTGGTTGTGCCTTACAGGAATGGGACTTCTGAAGAGATTAGAAGAATTTTGAATAAAAATGCCATACGCGTTTTCTTCTGAACAAACAATACACTGGGCTCTGCACTTGTAAATATCAAGGACAGAGTACCAAAAAAAGAACAAACAAACTGTGTCTATGAGGATCAAATGTAATGATTGCAATGCCAAATACGTAGGAGAAACATCACGACAATTGAATGTAAGGATGAAGGAACACATACTTTGCTCAAAGCATATTCCCAAATCCTCTAATGATATACTGAAACTTGAAAATAAATCGGCAATAGCACTACATTCAATAGAATCAGGGCACAGTATCGATTTTGATGTAATTAAAATCCTTCAAAAAGGTTTTAATTCCTACAAAGAAAGACTAACATCTGAAGCCCTACACATATGGGCTAATCCGAATAATATAAACCGACGAGATGGAGTACTGTTAGCTGCACCATGGCAACTAATGGTTAAAAAATGAATTAACAACTTCTACTACTCCAATTTTCAATGCATTCCATTTATTTATTGATTGATTGATTAATTCTGTTTAGAATTCTCTATTCCAATTCACATTCAACGTGTAGCCATTTACGAATATTCTCCCTTCCTTTGACCTGTAATCATCATTACATTGATTTCCTCCAACTATGATTTGATAACAAGCCTATCTTCAGATTGTCTATCCCACTCAGTGCACGTAACTCAGAACAGTACAGGTACACACATGAATGTGACATGAACTGCACACAAAATGCACACCTTCCGTCATCCACACAATTCCAATATTAGTTCACTTACAATGACTCATATGACAATTTCATACCCTGTATGCAATTGGATATTCGTAATCAATTTGACCTCTTATTTACATTTATATTCGATAATTTTTGATTTTGGTTATTTCCCTGAAGAAGCTCGGACCAGTTTGCCGAGCGAAACGTTGGAATTTTTCATTAATTTCATCCGCTGAGATTATTAACAAATATATTCTATTCATATGTCTTACATACACTCGGCGCCCAAGTTTTGTAAATATTTTCGTTCATTTTTGGACGAAGATACCTATAAAGTATTAGCAGTGATTTGTAGAAGAGGAGGACCTACTTTTTGCAACATTCTTGTCACAGTCTGGTCAACGTAAATGGTTACCTAGGTAGATTTACTGGTGCAATTCGCTCAAACACAGTTACAAATTACCAATATTATTAAGACTAGTCGAAGAGGATAAATCCGATTTGAATTCTATCTGGTTGATTTATCGGCTTGTGTTCCCTTTAATCCGTCCGAAGAGAGAGTGAGCATCGGGCAGATGTGCAAGGACCGACTGGGCACTCTCATCGACGTCTATCACCGTAACTTCAAGCAAACAAGTTTGTATCCATTAATTGGTCGTGCCTTCCCATCATAACAATTTTGGCCTCATAAAAGTTGGTGACGGGGGGCCGAAAATCAATCAACCAAAGTGTACTCAGCCTTCATAGGGCATTGGTCCAGAAAAGAGTTTTATTAAGATTTAATTAGTATCTAGAGTTCTCGTCAGTGACCAAACATTGCATTGGCTATTAGCTGAATCATAATTTGCAGCCAACTGACATGCCAGTATTTAATGAACGTACAAACTCATTGTTGTATGAGTTTATTATAGCCAAACCTTAGTAATGATAGTTATTTTATTGATTCTATATTAAAAAGAATCTAGGGAAGATATCACATTGCAGGAAACGACAACTGTAAGATATCAACCGACAGATAGGCACGTAAATCTTCACTGACTGGGGTGGCTTAGATACGTGTTATATGTAGTCTACCTAATGAACTGCTTAGATAATCAATGCTGACTGAAGTAAAGATAGATTAGAAGAATAATATGGACGGTGAAACTAAGAAATGATATCAACAGTCCATGAAGTTATTGGTTGTTGCTCTAAGTCACGTTGGGTAATTTTCACGAGACTTCGTTTCAAACGTCTATAGTTATTTACATGTGTGATACGAACATTACAACTCTAATGCACCCTTTAAAACCTGAATGCAAAAACTTGATTTACAAAAGAATTTGCTTTACGTTACTACGTCAAACCTTTGGAAACTAAGTAATTGACCATTTAACTTATCTTAGAAATCTCATTAGCTTCCGTGAACCGTTGGCTGATGAAATCTCGGCAGGGATACAAAGCGAGAAATCTCATGCAAAAAATGTGTCCCTACCTGTAACAAGTAAAAGTGAAATGTTCATCTAACTACTATTGGTAATTATGTCTAATCTAAATCAGACATGACCGAGAGTGTCGACAGAAAGGTGACGAACACAATTTAGTTAATAGAAAGTTGCGAGATATACTTTCGCCAGTACCGTCAAAAAGATAGTGCTGAGGTTAGTCAAATGGTGTATGCTGAAGATATATACATATGTATCTGAAAAAAAATAGCTGAATATCAATCGTTCATAAGCAACGAAGTGACTGGTAAATAAGTATGGATAATATGATTTGAGAGGAATTCATTTTCAGAAAATAAAGCATAAAATAATTTCTAAACTCATGATCAAAGAGAAGGTAAGAAACGAACGCACCGGCGTCAGTACGATAGTCTTTGAATCATGTCACACAACGTAAGGAAAAGCTGTATAAGACTGCAACTAAGTGGTTTGAGACGGTTATTGCTTTCATTCTCACTCGACTATTTCATCGTTGTTACCGCTGTGAGATATGTATTTCCTAGTGCCCACTTGTACCAAAATTGTCTGCACATAAATGAACTTCCAACTATTGGATTCGATAATTTCGGGAGCCCAAAACAGATAGTTTACATCTACTAATATGACTCAGACTAACAGTCAACGACTTCATGAACTGACGTCGTGTTCTGGTTTGGCCTTCTTTATGTTTCCGTTATCTTACTCTTACATCAGAAAACACCTTGTGTTCAAATAGGCAGTGGTTAGACAAGTATAGTATGTGTCCTGAATACTTCATTCGATTAAGATCCACTACCTCATCAACCGGTCTAGTAAACATTCCGACTACCTTCGTGTCTGAAACATCGGGACTACTTAATCGGTTGGTCTTAACACCAAATGAAAAGTAATGACAATAATAATACTTTATACAACAGTGATAATTATAAGAGGCTTACCCATTCTTCTTGTTTACATAACGCCACTGCATAGTAATAAGCACAAATTGGTGAACTGGGCATCAAACGATAGGCTTCAGTATAGAATGTTAATGATTCTCTGAATAAACAGATTATGGGAGAGAACAAAGAGCGATATTTAGACATTAATAACTGCAAAAGCAATCAACAGGAAAACAGCTTTATTTTCAAGAGCAAACCTTTTTAAATTCCTCTTTCTACATGAGAAAGTAGTATCATGGCTCATATCTTTAAAGAGAGCCTGCTTAATGTATGCAACAAGTATTGATATATAAGTCTTCTCAACTATGGCTTTCATACTACTGACTTCCGTCATACTCCACAGAACGTGCAATACTCATGAAAGACTGACTAGCAAAGAGTAGGTTGACTTTTGCCAGTGTGAAGAATGTGTTGAACACGTGTCGCCTCCACACTTCACTTAATGCTGGAAATCCACCAAACCTAGAATAGGTTAACAGTCACTTTGTTCACTGATATCAAGACAACCTTCAGTCTCTTGGATAGGACAGTATTCTAAGTGTCTGTTGAGTAAAGGCGTCTAAGTAATGACACAACTCAATGAATTAAGTTCAAATTCATGTACTCAGGTTTCATCAAGGAGCAGTGATAATACCCAAAGCTGAAGTAAGTAAAGCGAGACCCACGGTTGCAATATAGTTGCTAAAAGTTGAGCGTTTAAAACTATTAAGTTACTGCTCTACAAAAAAAGTGTTCACAGTGATGCACACAATGACTATTATGTGAGTGATAAGATTGTCATAAACAATTAATAAGTGAAAAATTACTAAATTGATGATGATTCTGATAAACACGAAAAAACAATCTTACTTAAAACTCTCCATTTCACGGTAGATATGACCCATTTGTAAATAATTCGCATAATAACACTTATTCACTTGAATACCTAAAGGAAAATGCTTTCAACTGTTGATCGCGACAAATAGTTGGAAAACAATTCGGAAGATACTGTGCACAGATTCGCATGATATAACCAATTAAAAACTGATAACGAGTTGAGAAAATAACACCACTTATTTTCAGTAAATTCGAAAATTCTTGATCAATCGACTTGTGATGTTATCTCTACTAATTAATTTAGTAAAAAGAATATAATAATAAACGTTATTTTTAGAGTAGATACACTGATAATAAACAATGTATTGAATGATTGGTTACTGAGTAGTGACTAATATCATGTTTGCTTAGTTCATTATCCTTAGTGCTGAACGAGCCCCATTAATAATCAAGTTGTAATAAGGTTTAAAATGACTCGACATCGCGTGCAACGTTTTATAGTGTTAAGCTGACTGGAGTTAGTCAAAAACGAATACTGCCTCACCGGAGAAAGTACAATTTTGGGACAAGATTTGGTGATTCTTAAAACGTACGTGGTGAACAACACCATTAGCTAATTAACATCAAACTAGGAACTATGAAATCTGTTAATTATAGACTAGCTGTCCGAAGATATCTGTATACCACCCAAAAACACTGAAATTGTAAATAAAAATTATTTTCTGATGGGATAACCCAGGAATTAAAGTACGAAACCTATCAAATGTTCAGTAGTTGATAAGTAAATTGTATGCAACACATAAATCAATCCAACCCTGATCCTTAATTGTAACTCCTAACATTAGACCTGTCTCTTGACTTATAATTCGAAAACTAAGCTCCATTTAGAAACAAGTTATGATGCCTACAAAAAACTACTTGTATGTCTATAAATGTTTGAGAATTAAGATATTTTAAAATCGTCAATATGGAAACAGAGATATCTCTGTCCTTTCAATTTCCAAACAGGAAAACTTTTAGAAAATTCCCATAATCACAACAAGCATAAATAATCCTTATACGCTTTGTAATACTATCATTTCTCACCGACGAAATATTCACTGAATATTACTATCCTCTGAATGATTAGTAACTAGTAACGAAGTGTGACAGATAGTCTTGTTGGTTTGTTTGAACTTTTTAAGATCAATCATTACTGGTTATAGCGAATATTGGTTAAAAACGGTTTAAAAATCGCTTAATCCCATCAGAAACTCATACTTTACCGCTCTACTTAGATTTCTTGCTAGTTAGCAAATAGTTGAAAATCTTGAGGGAGTTGATGTTTCCAGTAGGATTTCGAGGACACTGTGATGACGCGTCCTAACTAGTATGCGTAATCTTAATTAAGTAGGATGTTTTGTCAACAGCTTCCAACTATCTGACGTTATTTATTTCAGTCTTTCATAATAGATATAGATTGATCTAGGTCTCGTGTAATTTCGTATTCTTCACTATATGGTGTACAATCCTAAATGAACTGATGATTAAATCACAAGTAACCCAGTTTTACAGACTGAGACCTATACCACAGAGTTATCTTTCCTGTATTCTATCCTATTTTAAACGTAAACAACTTACCTTCAGAATTGTCCAACTTAAGCGAAATAAGCCTAGACACTTTCAACCATATTAGACAAATTCTGAAACGTGGGGATAAATCAACTGTATCAGGAAACAATTCATCTTGAATACCATGATAAAGTTTCCACTTCTTAAAAATTTTAAATGCCGCCTCTAAATTATCAACGATAAGGAAATATTCCAAAAATAGTATTTGATAAACGTCCGTCCACGATGATGAGATCTGAATAAAAGGATAATATTTTAGAAAGGAAAAAAAGTGAAAGGTCATATTTCTGATAAATCTGTGATATTTTATATTCGTAAACCTCTGTGTCGACCCGAATTTCACTTGTAGATCACGTGAAACTTATAAATCCAAGTGTTGGCGGGTTTTTATTAGTAAGCAAACTATTCACCTAGCCAAGTTCATCATTTACATAAATTGTTCTGAATCGATCAAGTATTATGTTAATATATACACACATGGTTTACGTGCAAAATTATTCGACCAGTTAGCTTGAAGCTTCCAATACATTTCTATTCGTTATACTCTCCTATAACTAATTGATTCAAGAGTTAAGAAGCATTTAGTCAAAATAATGAAGTGTCTGGAACACAAATTTGTTATCCCAAGTTCCCATACCACATTAGAATGACCAGATCTAACTGACAAGATAAATAGTTCAATAAAGGGGATTAAAAACGTAAGTATGAAAGAGTGACGGAACTTAATGTGTACAGAAATATAAAGAGTGAAGGTATTTGAATCACTGTGACTGGTTCAAGTCACATCAACTAATATTTCTAAATAGTAGTGCTACAACTGGATGAATAATCGTGAACCACAAACTGAGTAATCTTCTCTTCATATTATCCCTACTTTTATCGTTAAACTGTTATTTTACAAAACATTTAGTTCACAAGGCATTTCGATTTACTCGAGTGCCAATTCAGATTTTGCATGTGAGTGATTCCAGATGATCCTAATGGGCTTTTGCTCATGGTTGTTTTGTTACCTTTTCGACCACGTAGATTCAGTCAGTCAGTCACAACGTAAAACTTGGTACATGCGTACATCAGTTCAAGTTGCCATGCCTCAATTAGCAGATAAAGATTAAATTGTCAGACCAAATCCCAGAGTAGGGGAGGTAGTAACAGAGTAGTATTAATGGTAAGGCATAGAGATCAGAGATGAGATTTAAAAAAAACATGACTCAGTCAAAGGAAAATTATGATAAGTTCCAAAATTTAGAATTTGGAGGAAGACAAGGAGTGGATGCACCTAAGTCATCGTAAACGATTTTGAGTCATATCACCTCAAGTCTCTAACCATTGGTTACGATCATCACGCAAACCACAACCAGGTAGTTTGCACCTATTAATATGGCTCAGCCCGATTGTCAATGACTTCATGGACTGGTGCCATGTTTTCGTTTGGCCACCCCTAGCTTTCTTCAAGCCTACTCCTACAACAGACAACGTTGCTCGTTTCGGTAAACAGTGG
Organism: Schistosoma japonicum; assembly: GCA_025215515.1. Taxonomy (NCBI): domain Eukaryota; kingdom Metazoa; phylum Platyhelminthes; class Trematoda; order Strigeidida; family Schistosomatidae; genus Schistosoma; species Schistosoma japonicum. The sequence continues at coordinate 33,751,767 of CM046063.1, forward strand.
TCAGGCATACGTAACACATGTCCTAATCATTTCAGCTGATGAAGATTTACTACATACTGTATTTATCTAGTACTCTGTTACTCACACAAGTATTGCTTACTCGGTAGTCCCAGCAAACACGAGCAATACTTCGAAGACATTTATGATCAAATACTAGGAGCCTACGAATACCCTCTATCCTTAAAGGCCATGTTTCACAATCATAAAGTAAAACGGATGTGACTGCTGCGCAGTAAACACGTGCTTTCATCAGTAAACGAATGTCTCACCTACGCCACAAGTGACGCAGGTTGGCAAAAGCCAATCGGGCCTTATGTATACGGGCCGAGATTTCATCAGACACCAGACCGTCTGGACTGATGAGGCTCCCAAGATAAGTAAAACGGTTAACACATTCAGTAGTTTTGCTCCCTATCACTAACTTCGGTGCCGAATTAAGTCAGTCCTGAAGTAACATTTTGCATATGGATGGGGGGAGAATCGCATCCCAAACATGCTTACGTTCATGTTTAAGATTGTCAAAAAATTCTGCATTTTGTCAGCATCTTCCCTGAGTAGAACTATATCATCTGCATATTCTAACTCAGTAAGTTTATCTCCTGGGAGGAGGTCAACCCCAGAGAAATCAGACGATGACAATGTTAACTCTAAAAGTATGTCAATGATAAAATTAAATGAAAATGGGGAAAGCGGACAACCTTGACGAACACCACTAGAAGTGGTCAATTCCGAAGACAATCTGCCATAAGCTCTAACATGGCATGTGGTGTTCGAGTACAGAGCTTGTATAAGGTTAATGTGCTTCTCCAGTACGCCTTTCAGTGATAGACATTGCCACATAACCTTACGATCGATAGAATTAAACGCCGCCTTAAGGTCAAGGAATATAGCTATTGTTGGGCGTCTGAAAGTGTACCTATGTTCCAGAACCTGCCTAAGTGTGAATATTTGGTCTATACAACCACGTCCGGGTCTGAAACCACCTTGGTTTTCTCGAGTTTGCTCTTCATGTGCTTTAGTTAGACGTCTAAGTATTATTGAAGCTAATATTTTAGACACTATGTTCGTTAAACTGATTCCTCTGTAATTGTCACACGAGGATTTCTGTCCTTTCTTATAGACCGGAATGGTTAGTGTTTGAGACCAGTCAGATGGGAATGCGTACAGTTCCCAAATTCTAGCCAACATCTCAGTTAATCTCGATGCTACAGCTGGACCACCGTCCTTAAATATCTCAGGGGTTAATCCATCAGGTCATGCTGCTCTCCCTCGCTTTATGTCCCATATAGCCTTTTAAACCTTAATGAGACTTGGGGGACCAATGTTAATTTGCCATTCAGATTGTTTGGGGATGGTGCGTAGCAGGGATGACGCCGTGGGCCAGTTGAACTGTTCCCTAAAGTGTTCAGCCCATCGGTCTAATCTTCTGGATTGACAGTGAATAGTGGAACCATCTTTTTCGGATAGTTTCACTTACAGTTGGGTTTTTGATACTCATTTCTTTGATAAGTCTGAACAGTTGCCTACTGTTACCTATTCCCACTGCCTTTCCTATCTCTTTAGCTTTCACCACCCACCACTGCTCACGATCATTGCGTAAGCTTTTAGCTAGCTTGTGTTTAAGTTGCCTTCGTTCCTCATAATGTTCAGAACCAGACGGAATGTGTTGCCAAGCATCTATCAATCCAGAAGATGCAGCTGAAATCCACTGAGTTTTCCTAACCTTTAGGTCTAGTTTATTAGTAGATATTACTGCTCTTTCAACAGCTTTATGGATATCATTCCAAGCTGACTCGAGGTGGGTATCACTTACATAGTTAACTAATTGGTTTTCTAATTGTTCCTGAAATGTATTCTTGACTTTTTCATCATTAAGTTGAACTCTGAGGGAAATCGCTGCCGTGGGTCTTTTACGTCCAATGAGACACAGACTAATACGCGCTCGCACTAAAGCATGATCTCAGTCTAAACATGTACTCCAGAATGAGCGGCAGTCTTCTATCGAGCCTCTCCAACGGTGGCTAATAGCAATTTGGTTTTTTTCAGTCCAGAGTTAAGTTGATTAGGAGGTTAACATGTCAACTGATGTGTTTCCTTATACTTAAAGTTGATGCTTGCAAAAAATAGACTATTATCTGAACAAAGTCGCAGTGTACGGTCGTCATTATCTGTTCGTTGAGCCTCGACACCATAGGATTCACGTAGGTACCTTTCAGTTTCGCTTATTCTACCTGTTCGTGTATTAAAATCATCAGCTACTATCACTACATCAGTGCGCTTGGCTGTACGAAGAAAGTCAAAAAGTTTTCTGTAAAATTCATTTTTAATTCATCTGAGCTGCAATCAGTGGGAGCGCAAGTAGAGACAATGTCATGTTTCCCTATCTTTCCGAGTTCTTATCGACCCGTATAGACGGACGGCGCGTAAGCAACTATTTATTGGAATCCAGTCGAGGAGAGCCTGTTCAGCTTTTGAACTTAGTGCTATACCGACGCCAGCAAGGCCTCGAGTGGTGGCGGTGGGGTCTCCGGAAACACGGGGGGTGGATCCGGCAGGTTTTTTATTTTCACAAGGTGAGGTCAATCGAATGACTGTACTTGGATCCCGTATACGCATTTCAGAGATGCAGCAGACATTGATGGAGCGGGATTCGAGAGTCATAGCTAAGGAAGCTTGTTGTCCTATTTGGCATAAGGTTCGAACGCAAAAACTCCGAAATATAGTTTAGTACTGCTGCAGTCAGCAGTACGACTTTGCCCTCAGATCTTAGGTTGTTGCCTTCAGTCTTATTTTTTTCCAGCAGACCTGTTCGGCATGGTAGGACCTAGAGAAACATGAGTTCCAGCCAATATAGCTCGGTCGGATCATCATGATAGGCAAGCTCGACCACCACGTCAAGGTAGCATCTACGGTCAGGAGCTCGTAGACTGTTCACTTTCGGTCCCAAGATCGTTTCCTTCAGTTGTAGACCGAACACATACGAATGACACCAATCCAACCCAGCTTACAAAATATAGCGAGCTTGCCAGGATCCCTGTTACGAAATTAATCATTTTTATTATCATTCGACTTTATTGTCTCTCAGAGTTACTTTTCACGCGACAGGCTTGATATGTAACGTGCATACAACGGTCGGAGACTCTATAGTCGTATACTCTGCGATTTCCCCTGCTGTTGCTGCCAAGATCCACGTACAAAGAACACAATCGCTTTTCCTCCCATAAGACATCGTTTTCTCCCAGAGCGACTCCACATGCAACGTGAATACAACAACGCTCTGAGATTACAATTTTATACTCTGCCGTTTAACAAGCTATTACTACAACGATATAACAAACCACGCATTCAGTCGCACTGGGGGCAGTATTCTTTCGCTTTACACAGTATATCTGTACCACTCTGTATCTTCCAATAAACAGTTAATAAATTATCAAGAAACGTGCGAATTTGTGACTAGAACGTATTGTTATGCCATCAACAGTAAACTCAGTTAACTTTAGATTGAAAAAGTAAGCAACATTTAAGAATCTTCGTTCTAAGCAAAATATTTTCACAAATCAAATTCATGAAAAGAAAACAAACGCTGTCGTTTATTGATTTTACTTACAAATTTAGTATTTTCCAAATTACGAAGAACTATTTCAATTCTTTCAAAAGTTTTGGGAGAAATTTCCGAATTACAAGTATTTGCCATAAAAAGTATATTCAACCAAGAAGAAATCATTGTATAGACATTACACTGTGTCGGTGTATTGCTCACGACTAATTGTTTTAGATTTAAACGAAATGGCGTACATAGAGAACGTTGAAGGAAAGTAGAGTTGGTTGAATGGCTGGTAAATTTCGATACTGAATCAGCTAGATACTCAGATTCCGAATAAAACTGTTTACAGTTATTGTCAATAGAAGATATTACTGAAATATAAAAGAAAAATAATACATATTTACGAATCTAAACAATCAATCAGTTAGTCGTAAACACTGTACAGTCGAGCACGTATACATGTTTGTTTAAGGTCAAGGAGAAGATATAGCGAGTGTTCGTGCGCCACTGTTAGCAAATTCAGAGACGTGTTACCCAATATCTCTGACAACTAATCGTGAGAGTGAGTTCATAAACACGTATTCTGCATCTACCAGGATATCTCAGAACAACAGTCAACGACTTCATCGGTAGATGTCATGTTATGGTTACGTCTCCATTAGTTTTCATTTCCAACAACTCTTACACTAGTTATCGCGGCACGTCGAGTTAGGCAGGAACTTAGCATACGGAATAAACACATCGAGCAGCTTGGTCGATAAAAATACTCATGTATTCTGCATCTAACTTCAATATTTCTTATTCGATGGTACCAACCAATGCGAATAATGTTTCAAAGACGATTACAATCAGATACAATATCCGACAAAAATCCTTTACTTTTAAAGGCCACATTTCACATTCATATACCAAATAAGAGTGAACTGCTATGTGATATATATACTTGATAGCAAACGGACGTTCCGTTTACATCACAAGTAATCTTGATCCAACACTGCATTTAGTCAGGGAGAAGCGCATTCAAAACATGTTTGCTAACGATTGTTGCTCAAGTCCATCAGAAGGCTCTGCATTTTGTTAGTGTTTAACAAACAAGATTGCGTTATCTGGGTATTCCTAATCAATGTATGGATCTCCAATGCCATCAATTCATGAGAATTCAAACAAAGAAAGCCTTATTTCTAAGAGTATATCTAGAATGAATCTAAATGAAAATAGGCAGTTTCGATAAACACTATTTGAAGTTGGAATTTTAGAGGACGGTTCGCTATAACCTCTGACTAGACCAATTGTGTTTGAGTAGGGAGTTTTCAAAAAGCGAATGCACTTCTTAGAACATATTTTAGTGACAGACACTATCACAGAACCCATCGATGCAAATTAATACGTACATGCAACTATCATCGATGAAACAATAGTGCAGTGAAAGCTTATTAACCAGTTTAATTATCAGTATTTGAAAGTTATTTCTAGTTAGCGTGATAATAACGGGAGTCAATCTGAACCACGATAAGCAGTTTTCAGTTCACAATTCAATAGCATTAACTGGGAAGCTTATATTAGTAAATACAATTTAGTAAACTACTCTGAAAGATAAAATCAAATACATCATTACAAATATGAGTCATTCTAAACGTCAAGGCAAATAATCAACCAATTTGAATAAGTTAATTAGAGACCTGATTGAAAATAAACTGTTGCTGGAAAGTGAAATCCAAAACATGCACATTTTGTCCTATTTGGGACTCGTTAGCTAAATGTATCCCAGTGTCGTTGATGTTAACTATGAGACTCAAACTCAGTTTATTCGTGCTAAATGCCAGTGTTATCGACTGAAATACTGAGTCCAGCCAATCGCGAAGATGCAGATTTATATAAGTTCTAGTTGGCAGGGACAATAAGTATAGACTGCATAATTACTTTAAAAAATGCAGACTTAAAACAGTAAATTACTTTCAAATGAAGAGTTCAATCCTATGGCATATATAGAGCATACTTAAATTTAAAAGCACTTAGCACAACGTACGAATCATCAGTCATCCACTTTGAATAACAACAACAGTAAGAATCGGTTTCAATTGGGTACAATCGAAAATCAGAAAGTACTGAGCAGCTAGTTTGTCTTACTACGGAACTTCTTAGAGGTGCGCACCAACAGCCCCGTCAGAAAAGAAACGCAAGGTCAACGATTGGTCAAGCAAAGACCGCTTAGCCAATAACAACATTGAGCTTACTTCCAGTTGTAGAATCTCCACTCCAACCAATTTGAGATGAAAAACAAACAACAGATGGAACCGATCTTCACAAAATAACTTCAACTTAACTATGACGATAAGAACACATAGACGCTTACCAAAAATAAAAAAATAAGTACACAATAATAATAAACTATTTTAACTCACATGTAGTAATAATGTTAGTGCAATCATTGAATTGACATAATTTGTATGCAGCCAATGCATACAAAAGTCCAGCTGTTTTTTAATAAATAAGTAGGAAGAGAAAACTGTACGATAAAAGCAAATACATACTTCTACTTAAGATGAAGTCAGTAATTTATAAGACAAATAAGTGTTTTACATATAAACGTTTGAGCATAATCTATCTGCCTGAATCGTTTATTTACCAGGCAAACAATTAGTGTACTTGGTTTTAAGTTACACTCTAAGTACGAAGTTGTAAGTATAGAGTTGCAACTTACGGATTTGAAGATTTGGCAGTAGATCATTTCTCTAAAAATATATTCCACCTAATTGTATTGATGTTTCCTGATGGTGGTTGACTGGATCATGAAGACTGTAACATCTCAAGGCAATCTCGGAATGCAGTGGACAGCATCGATGTAACTAGATTACTTGGACTTTGCAAATGACTTAGCTCTTCTATCCCACACACAGCAACAAATGCAGATGAAGACGGATAAGGTAGCAGCGGCCTCGGTAGCAGTAGGACTCAACATACACAAAGGAAAAACAAGATCCTTCAATACGAAACAACAAACACTAACCCAATTCCACTTGACGTTGAATTTCTGGAAGATGTAGAAACCTCTACATACTTGGGTAGCATCATCAATAAAAAAAGGGTCTGATGCAGATGTGATGGAGCGGAGTGAAGAAGCAAGGGCAGCATTTCTACAACTGTAGGTCATCTAGAACTCAAACTAACTATCAGTCAACAATAAAGTCAAAATTTTAAATACAAATAAGAAGACAGTTCTGTTGTGTGGAGCTGAAACTTGGAGAACTACGAAAAGCATCATTCAAAAGGTACAAGTATTTATAAACAACTGTCTGCGTAAGACACTTCTGATCTGTTGACCAGATACCATCAACAACAACCTCCTATGACAGAGAAAAAACCAACTTCCAGATATTATGATACGGTACCGCTTCGATGTTCGCATGTCGAATTCGCGGTGAACAATATCAAATGTATCTAACACTATTAGTGCAGACCGAACTCTATTAATTAAGTTTCAATGTTGCTAATAACCTAAGAGACTTGAATATGTATGTGCTAGTCCACTGAATCATACGTACATTATGGATACTACGGAAAATGACTGACACACTTGAGGACACTCTGGTCACTTGTAAACTCTGGAATAGCAGTTCACTATTGTTGCGAATGCCTTAGGATTAATACAACAAATCTGAGGGCTCCAGATACATGGCATGCTGCTAAGCTATCGAAATGTATCAAAGTAAGTATCTAAATTCTAGTTCAAGTGAACTCTCACCATGTATACTATCTAACAGGAGATAGTAGCAGTATACACAATGATGACAATAATTATTAAAAGAAACTAAGTTACCACCTACCATGAAGATCAATTATTCCATGTTTTGACCAGTTAGCAAATCCACTAACTCCGTCAAAATCAAGTTTGTCAATAACATTTTTAATACGATGCCATAAATCCAAGTGTTCTTCAGTATTTTGTTGAATGCTACAATTAGTAGTAACACCATCATCACTATCATCAACAATGTGATTTGGTGGTGCGAAATTTGGAATGAAGACAGTATATAATGATTGCAAACACTGACCTAAACATAGTGTAATCTGAGCTGTTTTAGTTAAGTATGTTGTCTGTTGTTCTCGTAGCGTTTGTAACAATCGTTCAAACTGTTCCAACCGTTGTGAGTAGACAGTTGAGGAATTTAACCAATGTACACCTGAGTGATGTATGGTAAGGTTCTCGAATTTCGATGAAATACTAGATAAGCTCTGATCAATAAATTCAGGGAATCCATAGACTGGTTTTTATTTTTCATTCAAATAAAAAGTAATAGGAATAAATAGGATTAATCCAACATGATATTTAACAATCATAAAATATATTCATATATCACCTGATATATAATTAATGGGAAATTATATCGTCATGATTAGGTAACCAGTACATCTGTGAGCTTTCCGTCAAATATAAGCATAGTAGAGTCTGGCACGCATATCCCTTGCCTCGAATTGGTAATCAGCGATATGACAAACTGATTTCACGTTTCAGTTTGGCCCTCCTCACTTTTTCCATCCTACTCCTACAGAAGTCAACATAGTGTTAAGATAGACGTTGGTTAGAAATATGCAGCACAAAGTTCAACCGTTTCGGTTGGTGAAGACTCACAATCTTCTCAACTTACGTCCATAGTACTCTGTGTTTAACTTCAGTACTGCTATCTTGGAAGATCCACCAGACAGGAGTAATCTTTCAAAGAACCCTACAATCGGAGAGGATGACTGAGCAGTATACTTGTCTATTGGTTGGGAGACAGATATTTCCCCTAGATAAATGTTATAAGTTGACAAGAGTCAAATAAGCTTCTATTATTCACAACAATAAGTGGCAACTGGATATTTTGCTTATAACACGTAGCATTAATGCAGCTCAGTAGTCTAGGAATACACGTTTAGAGCCACGTCAATAAACCACAGCTTAGCTAAACAGTAATATCACTAAACCTAGTAAAAATGTTGTTGTTTACACAATCAGCTTAAGAACTTCCTGCTAGTGAGTCACATAATTTTGCCGTTATCTTTCGAATAAACACAGTTCTGTTCATATTAATTTCTTTGGTACTAAAATAACCTACGGACATGAAAATTTAGCAGAGGACTATTATAGAGATTACAATCTGTTTACGAGTTATTTTTAATAATGTGAATCAAAAAATATAAACAATTAGTGAAACTGCTAACAAAAAGTAAATGCTGTTCAGCCGAAATGAAGTATCCCAAACTATTGGGAATGCAAAAAAAAATCGAAGGTTCAATCTCATATCAGTGGAAGACACTCAGATAAAAATGCTGTTTTTGAAACATCCTTGATAATCAGTCATCAGTGTTTGATTAAACGATATGCACACGTCTCTAAAGTTCAAAATGGTGACTACTAAAACTCCTGTTCTGCTTGTTCGAGTTCGATCGCTGCGAAATAATGCATTTAACACAACTCTTCAAACTGTTTACGTAACCGGATAAAGGTTATTCGCAAATCATGGAAAGTAATCCTAAAAATGAGGTACCGAGACGCAAATATTCATCAAAATAAACTACGAAACAAATAACAATAAAATATAGGCGCTAAATGAATTCCGTCAACTCATTTTGCCGTCTCTGCAGACAATACCTTGTCAGCATAAGTGGCGTGAAGCAGTGTGTACGATAGTACTAGAGCACATAAAAATAAAACACCTTAGTATTTTACATCTGAAAACGAAAAAATACCTATGCTTGTAAGTAAACTCACATAGGAAATACTCGATTTGTAAACGAAAAGTGGCTTCAATGGCATATACATTATTTTCATCGTGTTCAAGAACGAATTCGCATACATCGCTGAATCCATCAAATCCAAGAGGTAACTATAAAAGGAAAAAAATAAAGGATACTGTTTTCACGATCGTTGAAAATAAAGTTGGAAGGAAAAAGATTTAGAATGAAACTGAAGAATTACAGACTGAAACATTAATCTCTTTTTGTAGCGATAATTTATTTTAAAGTGGAAGTGCTTAAGGTATCGTCACGGTGGTTCTATTATAATATTGATGTCAAACATGCAGTACGGTTACGACGATCTGCCACTGATGATTGCGCTTAGTCCCGTATACATCGGAAGACGACACTTTTAAGAAGATTGTAGTGTGGAGAACGAGATAAATATTTGACTTAATTCATTACTAGTTAAATCATCAATTGAAATAAACTTTTACAAAAATTAATATGCGTGAGAAATTAAACTTCAGTAGATGATGAAAATAAACGTTATATGCTATTTTCTCTGGTTTATAATTAGTATTGGATTAAATTAATGTGATAAAAGTTAAACAAAGTCAAACTTGTAAAAATCAATACAAGTCTTTCGTTTGACTTTCTAAACAATTATATTTCAAATCTCCAACGAGTGAGTAACTAATAATCGACTGATGAAACATGTAAAGAATACTTTACCAAAGTATGAGTCACACCTATTGTATCAATTAAAACTTATCAACATACGACCTGGGACTTACTGAGTGAGGGCTAATAGTGTATAATAAGATAATCAGTGCAAAGGTTCCATTTCTGATCCAGCTATAATAACTCCGAATTAAGACTATATAAAACAGAGTGATTTCAAGCACTTTTCAAGTTATATTGTGCAACAAAGTTGAAATCCATACACAAATAATTTTGTACACTATCAGATAGGAATGCTAAAGTAAATCTAAAGCTGTATGTTTAATAGTAGATATAGTTTAGAAGCTACACTGTACACAAAAATGTGTGAGTAATTTAATTCGAAATAATAATTCATTTACAGCGTAAATTATTCGTAAAAGTAACTCCGAGATACACTTTAAGAGTAAATGGCTGCCCAAACGTAATGAGGAGAGGGAGATTTCATTCGCGACTTAGTGGTTGAAAGATGAACGCGTTAAACACTGGGTCAGACCTCCAAAATCTACTGGATCCAACTGGGAGAATCAAGCTATTAGTATAAGTGTCATTGAGCTAACCTATATTCGTCCGCTCTTCCAAATAAGTTATCAGCGTTTAATGATACAGTTTGTCTAGGATAATATTTTTACGAAACCGTTTGTTTTATGGAGAAATAGAAGTTTTAAGCAATTCAAACGATACACTTACTGGCAAGCGAAACTGGACCACAACCTGGACAAGCATTTTTGCATACTCCAGATATTTTTCAATCGAACCTGACCTAAAAAATAAATGCTATAAATAACTCAAAAAGGAATTACAAAGTATTCGCATATCATCAAGTTACGCGTGAGCAACTTAATGTGCATAATTAAATGAAAGAACAGAACATACTTTGAGCACTTTTCTATGAGTACTGTGCATACTCTTAGCAGAATTTTATGATTTTTGTCTAAGCTTTTCTTTGTTTCATTGTAAAGACCCTGGTAGCAGAAAAGAAACAAATATTTTAAACAAAATCAAGTGGTGAAATAAACTATTTAAGCTTCAACGAAAATTAACATTTGAATTATACTCAGAGCATAAAAACTGTGAATACATACAATATGAGTAACTAATCGACCCTAAGATTTGCAATCAGCTGCACCACGTAGCATCTCAAAAACACTGATTAGTTTAACGAAAAATATACATGCTATGACGGCTAAAAACTTTCAACATGATTCAAACCGATCATATTTTATACAACTATTGAAAATTTGTCGACTTTTATCTGCTCTTCTCTAAAGTAGCTAACATAGGAGAAGTGAAATTTGAGCAACTCAGTTTATGACAATAGGACACACCATTATTTATCAACTGACCAAAACCTTACCAAAAACTGGACATTATTCAATATGTTTCGCCAAATGAGAGTAGTTTTAGTATTCGTGATAAACAAATATTAGGTACTTATGACCAGTTGCATATAATAAAATTATGCACATCCTACAGATTTGCTAAAATATTTGGACGATAGCTGCATATTAAACCCTTGAAGAAAAGCAATGAATTCAAACTCAAGAACTGGAAACTGTTCCATTTATCATTTCTAAGAGTTCATACAGTTATCCAGAAAAACATGTTTAAGTATAAATGTCATTGTTGAAAATTTCCATATTGGTTAGGAAATATTTTGAACATTTATATTAAAAGTAACATTTTAAAAAATCATTGATTAAGAATTACAAGAAAAATAACACTCATAAACACCTCATTTTCTGATACTAAAGTAGGACTACTACGAAACTGTCTTTATTTTGCACACAAAAAATCGCACCAGCACCAAACAAAACCTCCAGCCATTTCAGAGTAATAAATAGAGACAATTATTTTAATGAATAAGACATTCTCTCAATTTACTGTTTTAGAAAGGAGTGATCTCGATCACAAATACACTATAGCACAATATATTAGTACATAGCAGCAGAACAAGGTCTCATACCCACAAATTGGGATGAGAAAAAGTAATGCATGAGAATGTAACTACTAATGGTTTTAAGCTTTTCTCAATGTAAAGGTGACTGGGTTAAATGCTAACGTAGATTCAAGTTGATCGAAATCAAAATAATTACGACTATTGCGTGCGCAGTTCCAACGATAATGTCAGATAGCATTATAGTCAGTATTAGGATTTAGGGATAGAACTTAATGATACAAGTCCTTACATCACTAACGAAATCAAAATGATTCTGTCACGTGTCTCCCATGGAAATGAGATTTACATCGGTTAGAATTAGAGATCGTTTATTAATCACAGCTCTAGCCTATAACACGTCTAAGCAAAAATCTTTTAACTTGTACTATAGATTTTTAAAAAAAGGATCGTCTCATTCTATAAATAAAGCAAAGGCAATAAGTTCGTTCAATATTTATATTGCACTATAAAATATTGGTTTAATTTTTCGCTTTTGGACTGGTGGGAATCATCAAGTGGCATATTTAAGAGTTCATTACGATCAACACTACGTTAGGACTTGTTATTTAATCACCTTTTAAATGGTTTATATAGGAAGGTAACAGGACCTGAAATTGCTAATGTTTTTTATCAGTGCATGAGACTGCACTAAGTATGTGTCATGTAAGCTGAAAATGGAAACTGCGAATCATAATGCCGAAATTTTGTAGACAACCCAATAAAGTAAAATCATCAAAAATTACTTATCGATGTGAGATTAAAGGTTATGGTCAAATAAGGGACAGTACAAATTTTGTGCATGGGTATGAAATTACACAAAAACTACAGACCATCTAGTTAACATCAGAATAGGACAAAATCCGAGTCTGGATGTGAAATCGGCAGTCCAATGTGTGACAAACATTCTGAACGCAATAATAAATCCAGTACACAATATCCTTGTGATGAACTACTTTATACCATATCAATATACAAAGTGCCTTCCCTTCAGTATTTTTGTTGGCTAGGTTGGAGTGGTCCCATGCAGAAAACATTTTGCAAACTATGGTTCGTTTCGCACATATAAACGAATTTTAAACATTTTGGTTCCATCCTATTACCTAAAACAATAAGGTTGTCTGCATTTCAGTTTTCAATAAACGGTTGTGACAAAAACACAATTGAATCAGCAACGAAAAGCCGTGATCCCGAAGTAAACTTACAATCCAAGCCAAAAGGTTCACTGAATCCAGCGAAATCGCTAAGAAAAACGAATCAATTGCTTCCTTCTCGTTGCCAAGTTGAGAACAACAAGCTCCATGGATAACTAAAGTTTCATAATCCTTTGAAGTAGCTAGTAGTCCCTAAATTACTCATCATAACTTTAGTTTCAGTCACCAAGTACCTCCGTAAGTTTGTAGCATTCGTCGAACTTTTCAGCCTTGTATAACTCCTTAGCTTGCTTTAATTTTTGACTCATTGTTAATTGTAATCCTATCACCATCCGACCAAAATGTAGCGCACCCCTTCATAAAAACGGTGACCTGAATCCAATCTCCAATCTTCAATCTCCTTTGTGTCTGTTTATATATAAACTGATATGTCATGAGAATGAGTGGATGTGCATGTCTTACTTCCCGAGAAGTGTCTAATGAGATCATGACGTTAAGGAGGCTACTTTAGAGATTTCAATAGTAGCGTCCTTCTGGCGGTGTAATATTTCATCAGGTTTGAGTTAAGGTAGAATTTATAATCGATAGAATACCAAGCCTCATCACACCTATCATTCTGGATCTTAAATTGTCAATGAACGTTTGAAGAAGATGAGGAAGCGTTTTTACTGATAAAGGTTGACTAATTAATCCGCGTCATGGAAATCGTAACAACGTAGAGTGTATTAATATGCTTGTTACTCTTCTTATTATTATCACCTTTTACATACCTTAATCAATAACCAGTTTTCCAATAAACAAAAATCCTGAGCAGCGTTAATAGAGTTATCATACAGCGAGACTTACACGTTGTTTAGCACGGATTTGTCAGTTGCACTACGCCGCTTGATGTGTAAAAATGAATTACGCCGATTAAACGATCTTGCAAATAATCTAGCTAAACCAATTATAAAATCCATGAAGTTTATTTCTATAAGACTCTTCACATAGACCGTTGCGTCTCTTTTCACTTGATGTCGCTAGATGGAGAGAAATAATCTATCTATCTATCAGAGCAAGAAGGTTCTAGTGGCATTTAACGTCTTGGATATCTGACTGGTTCTACATACCACGTTCTTAAAGCAGTGGGCGATTCAATCACCGGCTAAATAGATTTGATTTGATTGTGTACTCCACATTCTGAGCAACTGTACCAGTATAGTGTCAGTGGTACCAGAATCATGGACAAGGGTGATTTGTCATAAAATCTTGGTTGCGCCTCTTATTTACAAACTAAGACAGTTTGAAATGAAGAATAACTGTTCAGGTCGGTTTAAATACTCGTGTTCTAGCCCAGTCGAAGTTTGAAATAAATGAATGGGTGAGAAGTCGTTTTGTATAAAACTACTTATATAAATTTACATTTTTAATAAAGGAATTATCACTACTAGTTGCTTTACCAACTTTTGTTTCACAAATTGTAATAATCCATTCAATTTCGAGAAATAAACTAGAATATTAGTCTACTTTTTCAAGATAGATCACGTACTGTTTGTCCAAAGAAAACTGTCTAAATCTCTAAAAAAAAAGGGAATAAAGAAGTATCAAAAGTTACTTGTTACGACACGATATTTTAAGTTCCAGAAGAACACTTAACCTGCAATCAAAAATTTGTATAAATTCAGTCAATTTAGGCAATATAGACAAGAAGAGGGAGATTAACAAGTATAGCAGCCACCAAAACCAGAAAGTCAAGTTATATAAATGCTATGATGCATAATATTTTGGTGGTTGGTTGGCCAAGTGCCAATCACTTGTGCCTAGCCGGTAATTGTGCGTCTGCCCTATGCCCACTGAGTCTCAAGCCGAAATAAGAACACGAGCCAATACACCGACCAGATAGAATCCTATTATATTTCAAGCATTCCTTTATATATACATGAAATCAAACCACACAGCAAACCAATTAGGAAACTAACGTTGATACGGAACAAAGGAAATAGTGGTAGTGATTAGGAACAACTTGTACACAACTTATTAACTGTAGTCCATAATAAGAGACAATATAATAACAGTAAATATGCTAAACAGGAGGATAAGGTAAGAGAAACGTAACAATAATAGAAACAAAATGTTTACATTACCACAGTTAGAATAATTGAAATAGTGTTCTTAAAACACAGTTCTTAGTGTTTGTTACTCTTCTTTTGTGGTCAGGCATAACACCTATTTTTGAAAAAGATACTGGTATGGTTCAGTGCGTTCACATAATTTGCGTGGTTGTGAACAACTAAAATGCACTCCGAGTAAAAGGAACATGATTAGTTACAATTTATGCAACAACCATGATCTACCATCGATCTCCTCTGCCACGAAAAGCTGTGTGGTCCTTACGTTGTAGCCAGATCAATACTTCATCTTCTTGTGCATGTATTGTCATTAAGCTGGTATTGCTGCAACTTCTTGGATAAATTAAGAAGTCAATGACTTTATAACACTTGAAGTGTACTTTCGCAATCTTTCCAAATTTCTTCTGCTCGTGCTCGTAATCCATCCTCCCGTTTTATACATTAACTGTTACTAGATCATTTTTCATTTATGAACTGCGGCTAATTGATTGAGTATACGTTACATTAATTTACTAACACTGCGTCCCTCATTTCCCATTCATGTAATTTCGCTAACAGGATGTCTGCCGTCATGGCTTGTTTACATATTTCAAGGAATGATTGAAACCTAGTACTATTTGTCTTGTTGATCTAATTTTTATTGTTCTTTTTATTTCTGGCTTGGGACTCAATAGGCATCGGATAAACGTGCAGGGACCAGCTAGGCACTCATTGGCGTTTACTATTGTTATCTAGTGAGCACAGTGTCATGCGAACTGATTGGTCGTACTTCACCATCATAACAGCTTTTGTTGACGTTATTAGATGCACAAAGTAGTCATGTTAATAAGGGCTTACTTTTCATTCTACCAACATATATAGACTTCACTAAATTTTACGATTTATGAATATGACTTCATGAATCAGTGAAAACAAAACAAGGTCTATTACATGATCACATATTTCTATATCGAAATAAGTGAAAGGGATGCAAATAAAATAGACTATAGTAACAACCTCATGCTCACTGTATCAGTTTGTCTGAATTACTGGTTATTGAATTCGAAGATATTTAAAAATAGTAAGTGGCAGTTAGCTAAACTTTTTTTGGGTCAGTGGTTATAATCCAGGTAGTGTACACATTATTATCCATCTTTCGCATAAATCAGGACGCTTTTAATCTCAATGCTTCTTGTGTTTGACTGGCTTACTAGGGATAATCATTTCATGATTTTGGAATTTAAATATCATGCATAAATTATGGCTTACGTTATTCTCAATGCTTTTCATAATCAGTAATTATTCTGTGTCCAGTACTTCAAGTAGTCTTTCCGCCCATTTTGTGCATGTGTATTGTTTAGTGATACACAGCGTTTTATCAAGATTTCATGACATAAGCGTTTGATCTTTATCCACAACTGTCATCTGGTAACATTTCAGTATAATGCACCAAACGTGATTTATGCCTAAAGCACAAAAATGATAAAATCCTTAGCTTGAAATGAAATATATAATCAGAATAGTATTTGATTACATTATTATTTGCTTATTAAAGGAATAAAAAAATAGGGAAAAATGCTGTAAACAGTATACTCGTTAATAACGTTGCAGATAACTTGTAACTAAATTCTTCCTCCCACTGAATTGAACCATATTCATATAATTGTGAATAAAATATATACTACCTGGGTGTTTCAGCCTTAGTAACAATTATTAGCAAACGAATTAAGGTGGCTTTATTGGAAATAAAGTGCAGTTTATTGTATTCCTCATAGATTGATGTTAACTAGCTGCCACTAAAAACTAGAGGACGCCGAAAGGCTGTTTTGTGTTAGTTTATGGCTCTTCAATAATGCTCAGTGGAATGGGGGGGGGGAGGAATTCTGTCATTTGATCCTAACCATGTGTTGCATAGCATTCATTGTTCGACAACCTGAAAGCTCTGTGTTAGATTTCCGGGTGGAATAGATTGTGTACATTTCTGTGGAGTCCAACATTAAGACTAGGTGGCCGTCCAGACTATCTTAGTTTTCACTGGTACCCAAATGACATCACTTTGTGACAACTACTAATAACTAAACTGTATGAAAGCTTGAAGCTACGCAACTGTTGTACAAATTACTTATAAAATCGAAAGAAGACGCTTGTCTACTTACTATTAGTAAGTAGTATGATTATCATTGAGTAAACAAAGTAGGAATGACTAGGTATATGCAACCTGTTATGTTTAAAAATGAGAATTCTAAATATACATAAGAATAGATATTTATCACATCTGGAAATTTTCTTGTGGAAGTACTATCAATCTGCAGTGGTATTATGAATAATGACTAAACTGGAAATGATGAAGAAGGACTAATATCATTAGTTCACGAAGCCTATTCCTTTAAAATGTATTACGCAATGAATTACATAATATGCAGTTACGATTGACTAAATAAATTGCTTGTCATAAAATTGTGTCAACTAACGAAACCACGTTTTTTATTTGTATACAAAACTACATTCCATTCATTAATAAGGATTAAAATAAGAGGATTGTTAATCAATTCTATCTTGCTAAGCATATCTTCTTCCTATGAGTAAACAACAAAACAAAGTAAAGTGAATTTCCAATAGAAGTACTTTAATCAGTCCTTTGTTACTGTCAATAATAAATCACGTGATATGCACAAAAATCAACAATAACAACAACAACACTAAAGATAATAACAATAATAATAATCAGAACCATAACAAACTCATGTGATCAAAAATTCCGGATGAAGAAAATCAAGCAAAGATGCAAGTAAACAAACTGTATACCATGTAAACAAAACTCTTGATACAAATGAATGATGATAGTAGTAATAGATCTACTAGATGTTTAATCTCATTGAATAGATCAGTCCTAGTAAAAATTGTTTATTACATGAACGGATGAATGAACGACAAGGATGAATATACAAAGTAGAAGATAATGTAAACTATATCTGGGTTAAGTGATATTAAACTATCTAACTGTTAGCATAGATTCCGACAACGTTCATAGAAGTTGTGAAAGAGCTTAAAACACTGATCTAAATCATTATTCAGAAGAAGTTTGAGAAGCCTTGACATGATGTTATCCTGCTAATCGATTAGGTAGTTTCTTGCTCCCTATGGAGATGAATTATAACGATAATTTCAAGCCATTTTAGAATTATAATTACCTATTTTTTTCTTCACTATTCTCTGTTGTCTTTTGATTTGTAACTTCAGATGTTTTGAGAGTTAAGGAAACTAGTATGGAGATAGCAAGGCAGTAACCTAGTGTCGAGTACAAGGTGTCATTAACTGTTTAAAGTTTATAAGATAACAATGAAAACTATTGCAAACAGAGTGATTGATTGCCTACTACTGATATATTCGGAATTGTAGTCATCTTATTAATCGTACGGATACTTGGTAAAGTAATCTATTTCTTACTTGGTGTTTCACATATCATTAATTCTCCTCATTTCATAAATTTCTTATCGTTGGTTTAGAATGATTGTAGGTAGTTGCAAGAAAATCTATGTGACCTAGGCTTCGGATTAGTACATATGTGTCATCAATGTACAGTTGCTATCATGAGGAGGTTGTTTCACATTAGACTTTAACCTGAATCGTTTATCTTTAGTAGGAAAAGTTGTCATTAAGCAGATTGAAATTCCAAGTGGAAAATATGCTTTTAAAAGATAGTGTTTATGTTTTACTATTGATTGTAGACAACTTAAATCCATAACTTACTCTCAACTTCCTCAAACTAACAATTACCAAAATACTGCGCTTGTCACTTTGAGTCATTTAAAATGGTGGTCAGTTTAGAACATAATCGACAAATAACATTAAAGACTAGAAAAACATGAAATCTATCGCTACCTAGTGATTAATCAACGTAAATATCTATTCAGCACTGGTAATCAAGATTTCTGACTTATGATGTGACAGTTATATGATACTTCTATTAAAATGTCACATATCAAAAATATACCTTATTTATTGAATGGTGACAATTCTAATAATGAAATATGTGGTTAGTGACATGGTTTTGTTTAGTATCTTTACCCAGTAAACAGTCCTGACTTTTTAACATCTTAGTCAGATAGTAAGATTAAGACACCTGATCTTTAATTTATATTCGTGAATTCTGTATCTTCCTTTCATAAGCACATTACAGAAAGAAGTGAAGTACCTATATGAGAGCATAGCCAATACGCAAAAATGCCTTCATAAGATTATTAAAAGATACAATTGATGATAAGCGTTCTGTGGGTCAGTCCTTGAATGTATAATAAAATTCGGTTTAAAAATTCACTTTAGTGTGTTATTTAAAGAAGTAGTGGAGATTGATGATTTTGAAATAGAAGATGGAGTGGATTTCAACCATGCATTATTCATTTTCATATTTAAAGACATTACCACTGAACTATATCAACTTTGATTGCATGATTGAGATGATAATGTTCAGTAGGTATTATTGTCATTAATACCGCCCATTGAATCCTTCCGATTTATACATTGAAATAATTTTAACTACTTGAAATATTGTAAGTAGATGAAGTTATTACATGTTGACTACGTGATACGATTTCCAAGATGAAAGAAATCACTTAATGTTTATCTTACTGAAGAAAGGTTTAACAACACAGAAAACAACTATAAAGTGTTAATAATTATTTAGACAACATTCCAATATAAACATTCACTGTTAACAGTACAACTGCATGTAATGCGGATATCATTATGATACTAGAAGGGAATTCCTGTCGAGTAGAGTCATATTTACTTGTTAAATAGGCAGTTAATCGTAACAAACTTAGGCATTTTAACTACACCAACATCTTGTTTTTACTTATTCGTCTACTTCTATGTAAGTTATCAACGTAATATTTTCTTTCCACATTAAAATTAAATTAAGAAGCAGTTCATATTGAAAGAGGTTAAAGATTAAACAAAATGGAAATATGATAGTTACTAAGTGAAAAATAAATAATTTAAAGTAACTACTGGTAGAACTAACTAAAAAAGCAAAGTCTAGTCATAAATTCAGCTTTGCTTTCCGACATTAGTTCAGATAGTAAGAGTAACAAAATAACGAGAAAAGAGTCAAGAGGCAAAAGGGGAAGGACAGAACAAATTTGACGACATGACACGTCAAAACGTAACGACCAAGACGACGAACAAATGTACGACGACGACGACGACGACGACGACGACGAAGACGACGAGACGACGACGAACGACGACGACGACGACGACGACGACGACGACGACGACGACGACGACGACGACGAGACGACGACGACGACGACGACGACGACGACGACGACGACGACGACGACGACGACGACGACGACGACGACGACGAGACGACGACGACGACACGACGACGACGAGATACGACGAGACGACGACGACTACGACGACGACGAGACGACGACGACGACTACGACGACGACGACGACGACGACGATACTGACTACGACGACGACTACGACTACGACGACGACGACTACTACTACGACTACTACTACGACGACTACTACGACTACTACTACTACTACTACTATATACTACTACTACTACTACTACTACTACTACTACTACTACTACTACTACTACTACTACTACTACTACTACTACTACTACTACTACTACTACTACTACTACTACTACTACTACTACTACTACTACTAAAGATTTCGTTGTTGTTTTCATGTTAAGTAATTTGTTTACCTGCTTAAGTATTTGCTTGTCTTCTTGGTTGGTTGATTTTCATCATCCGGTATTTTCGACCACGTGATTTTGTTATGATTCTGAATAATAATGTTATTATTGTTGATGTTGTTGATGCTGTTATTACTGCTAATTTTTTCGTATACCAGGTGATCTATTGTTGACAGTAAGAAACTGATAAAAGTATTTACTTTATGCCTTTGTTATTCAAACAAAGGAAAGAGACTTAGTAATAATGAACTCGTTATCAACTATAGTAGAGACAGAAACGTAAGTGTTTGTATGAACAGGTTAATCTGATTTGTTGCTTGGCACCGTTTTATGACAAGCAGTTTATTAAGTCAATCATAATTGTTTCCATAATTAGTTAATTGTGTACTTTAGTCAAATAAATTGTTGTTTTACATGTTGATGATGTTAATATGCCGTTTATTTTTTACCCTGGTTTTCTACATCATTTAATTTTTAGAATGATACTAGCATTCATACAGACACGACTGTCAAAATGACAAAATAATCACTGTAGTATATGCACTTTTTTTTTTCATGAATGTCTCAGGTTCGAGCACATGTTATATTGTGTTTGTTAGCTGCAGAATTGAGAACTGTAGAGAAAGATTTATTCATTACTCAGTAGTTTGCAATAGTTCACCAGATAATATCCTTCTATGATTCTCAAAATACACGATCTTATGAAGTAGATCCGGTTAATTTATTGGTTACTTATGAATTTACAATCTAGTTAAAATGGAAAGTGGCTAAAGAAGAAATTTTTGAATCAAATATCAATGAAGCAGAGATCAATCTTTTAGTTTAAGGCTCACTAAAGTAAAGAATTTTCAATGACATACTCCAATTCAAGCTTTTGTCTAGTTGGAACAATCCAATAATGTTCTTAAGCCAGTCAAAATGAAACCAGGTGATCATTTGTCCTTTATTGTAACTTTTGATAACTTAAAATGAAAAAAAAAACAGTAGTAATGTTAATTAAAATGCGTTTTTCATCGGCATAGGCCACGTTTTGTCCTCTGAGGAATAATGTCCACGAGGAAGAGATAATATTATTTGTTATCTATTTACGCACTGTCAGTGGAAATCAGTCTAGGTTATCATACAAAATTAAACAAGTTATATCAAGTCCATACTGTACATGGCAGTATAACTGTATATATTATTGAAATATTTAGTTTAAGACCTCAGAATGTTGGCAGAAGAAAGAACCTAGGTTCGTTTATTGTATACAGTCAAGTACGTTTCCTTATGAGTTCTATACAATTACAAATGCATATAATTTATTTTAAGAAATTTCTGTGTCACATACTGCCTTCATTTAATTGCTAAATGAAACTAAACAGTCTCATACCGACTGGGATTCGACTCAATAGTTTGAAATCAAATATGCTAGACTCTAATACCTGTAGGTCTTCGGTTCGACTGCTAGTAAAGTTGTGGATTCATATTACCATTGAAGGATTTTATATTAGGTAAAAATATCTGTCCTATGCTACAAGGTTCATAAAGGCTATCTAACTAAAATCACTAAGTAATATGAAACACTAGTCTCTACAAGTTCCTGTAATAACAATACCAAAGATGCATCGTGTGAGAGATATTAGTATTTGTCATGATATATCATGATACTGTGACAAACTGAAAGTCTTAAACAATGCACATTTAAACTTGAAATCGTGGAGATGATTTGTTTTCTATGTGGATGTTTTTGGTTGTATTGTATTCTCTCAATCTTCTGTTTTAATTTCGAAGCTTAATTATTGTCTTGGATTACATTATCAGCGCATAATTCTTAAATAACCTAGCTGTTTAATTATACGACAAGTGCTAAGTTAATCTATTCTGAATGTCTTGTATTTAAATGATTGTCTTCGGAGGTTTATATCAGCTTCATTTATGCATGTTGACTTAAGACAAACTCAGTTTATTTCACTGTTTGTAGATTAAAAGAGACAACACTGAAGAAAGATGGATACATTTCTCTAGCCACATCATACATTCTAGTGAATAAATTGTATACTCTCATCATTTACACCTACAAGAATAAAAACTAGAAGAAAAGAAATATGACAAGTTATTACTTCTGTTAATTAATACTGACAATGATAAATACTAATTTGGCTAAATAAATCTTCAAAATCTTAATAGGATAGAATGCAGAAAAAGAGTAAAAATTATTGACGATAAGTCACTGTTGGAAAGTAAAATACAGGACTTGAAATGCATCCTACATGGGACTTAGCTACTGGATACACCTTCACTCGTGTTGATGTGCATACATGATCTTGAACTCAGTCCATTCGCATGAAACGTCAATACATTTACTACAAATTTAATGAGTTCAGTTAATTATCCTTGCACACATGCATACGCTTTGCACAGCGGTGCTCATTAGGACTAGTGGCTTAGTGATGAACAAAGTGACGCTTGGCGTAAGGAGACTATGTTCAAGCCTAGGTGGGGATATCGATATGAGTGTAGTTGTGTCCAACCGGAGAATCACATATGGGACGAAATGCTAGTCTTGGATTTCACTTAGTAGTAGTAGTCGTAGTAGTCGTAGTAGTAGTAGTAGTAGTAGTAGTAGTCGTAGTAGTAGTAGTAGTAGTAGTAGTAGTAGTAGTAGTAGTAGTAGTAGTAGTAGTAGTAGTAGTAGTAGTAGTAGTAGTAGTACGCTTATTATTATCATTTTATTATTATCAAGACTGAGTTGATTCTGAGTTTCTTGATTTTCAATCACATTTGTTCATCTCAATCTAACGATGAAGAAAATTTCTGCATCACCACCCTACCAAATAGACACTTTTTATGTTTTACAAATCTCCCGACTTCAATTGCTAAGTGATTATTTAAGATAGTAACTAGTCCATAATTTTCACAAGACAACTAATTAAATTATTTTAGTTAATCATGGGTCTATAATTGATCATGTACATAAAATTGTACAACTTAGTAAGGAATTCATTGAAAAGAAAATCCCCCCTCCCCTTGAATAAAATAATGGAATGTGGATAAAGTCTCCAAAGGCAGCCATTCACAAACATGTTCATTATCAATGCTGTATGCGTTAAGCTCCGATGATATTGTGATAACAAAAGCTTAAAAAGTAAACCACTCAATTCAATGAATACAACACAATTAAAATATTTCCATCATTCATGAGTGTTGAGCATCATCTTGAAGCCTTTTTCATGTATAAATTAAGTTAGTTATTTCAAAGACAATCAACTCTTTTGAACTGTTTCATTAAATATTTATCAACGATTACTTTAGTTGAAGTGTAAGCAAATGATGACACCTAGGTGATTGATATCCACTTTCGTTCAATCTAATGTATGCGGTAAGTATAAGTTGAGTGTATGTGTAAGGACTTGTATAGTTGAACAGGATTGTAGTTCGCTGTAAAAATAAGGTGTGTGTATTGAAGGGGGTGGGGGGAGTAATTGACAACATTTTCATTCAATATTCAGTATTTTACTATCTTATGTTGTTTTCTATTAAATCATGATTGTTTTAATACATGAACAACTAAAATTTTTCAGGGATGAATAAAATTGGATTCAATATTCATCTAAAGTTATCTTTAACTTTTGGGTATAAACATGTTCAATGTAACACTACTCAACATACCGATTGTTAAAGCACCAGTATGGTAAAAGTTAGAAGCTGTAATGATATATACAATCTAAATTCAGCTCTACTATCCAGTACTTATCCAGTGAACAAATAGAAGTTTGTTTGAAAGTATTACATACTTCAAACTTGATGAAGATCAGAAAACAACAGTAGATTTCTTTTTTGTCCTAATATGCATTCCTTAGTAGTTAGTTGACTGTGAATAGAACCTTGAACCGTTAGATTTCTCGATGAGTATGTAACTGTTAATATAACATCTAATGATTGTTCTTTTTTTTTTCAAACTTTGATGTATTCTAAATAATGCACAAATATAACTCACTAACATTGATGATTGACTGTTGTACACATGAAATATCCTGACTCCATTGGTTATGAATTCTGATTAGACCTTCGTAAATTACCTATCACAAATCAGCACATAATGATTCTCAATACTGCTTTATCTTCAAGAATTCTGTAATGTAGGTAACGTAAAACATTCCCATATGTTTTTTTTTTCCTGTCAAAATTCTTAATATCTTGTTTGGACAGAATCTGTACATAATCAAGTAATTAGTTGATTTTCTTCTAAAAAAAAGAAAAACTATAACTATTTCCACAACAACCCCCTTAATTATAAAATAGAAACAAAAATAAAACTAATCACTGGACCCCTCACCACCATCATCATCACCACAAAGAAACACTTGATTTTTTTCAAGAATTTTTTTCTTGTTTACATGAAAAATTGTTTTCTTCATTTTACTAAAAATTATCATGTGATATATTTATTGTTGATTTGTGTTCTTTGTAACGAAGATTACGTTCTATTTTTCGATAGGTTCATGGAAATATGCTTTGTTCATTGTTTCATTTACTTTGTACACACACACACACACACACACAATGGTCTTTTGTAGTGAATGTACAGTTACATTTTGTAAATAAGTAACAATCTTCGAAACTAATTTGAATGAATAATTATTAAATTGATAAAAAAAGTTAACAAAATGATTATTGAATTGAGTGATAGTAGTTTTTTTTTTATAGTTAAAGTGTTTATCATTAGGTCATTAAGTCAGTGATTAGAACATTGTTGTACTTACTACTTCAGTACAGTTAATGGGAATAATAAGTTTCATTTTCTTGACTTTTATTATACGATGGAAGACAGATGTCAAAATTCAAAGATTGAGTAGATAGAATTGTTTAAGTTGGATTGTGACTGGCAAACAGAATCCATGATGCTTATTTTATCCTATTTGGGGCTCGTTGGATGGATGTACCTTCATCCTAATGGTGGATGTTCATACTAGGATTTGAATTCAGTTCGTTTAATGTCAAACTCCAATGCGTTTATTATCTAGGACACAGTAGTCTAATAATGACGCAAAATATCGACTACTATTATAGGTAATAACTGTATATTTCTAATGAACAGATCAGTTAAAGATAGTATTTCTATTTTTGGCCAACAATAACGTTAATTGAGTTAACATTGTTAGATTCACTAGTAAATATTACTACGAATATTATATTAAAGCGTTATGAATATTTAATTGGCAAAATAATAATGTGGATTTAGACATAGATTGGAAATTAGAAAGCACTGGACAGTTCATTTGTCTTAGTATGATACTCCTCAGCAGTGCACATCTGAGACCTCGCCAACTAATTAAGTCCAACACATTCAGGTTTCACGTAAAACACTTAACGCCTAGATCACTGAACTGATATCTAATGGTTGGATATTTCTAACTTTACTCAATTAGTTATATACCTATGCTTTCATTCCATTATCATTGATGGGTAACTGCATTACACTCGACATGGATGAATTCTATTGGTTGCTATTATTATGACAAATAAAATAAATACTTCACTAAACTCTTCGGAAATTGTCATCAATTCTATCATTTTATCCCCTAGTGTGATCATTGATGCACATTACTGGACAAAATTGCTGATTACTACTTTATTGTTTTCAATAGTTACTCGACACAAATCAATATTTAATATCAAGTATAACTTCAATATTGTCCACAGTACCCTATTTACAAACAATAATGGTAGTTTGTACTTGCTGTTCTTCTAATTTATTGTATTCTAAACTATACTTAGTTTATCTTAATACTTGCTTATGATCAGCTTCGATAAACTGATGCATTAAAACAATTCACTTAAATTAGCCTATTTCTATGAAATGATGTAAGATGCAAGATCAAAGTACAATTATAACAACAGCTGATCAACTGATCTCAAATAACTATTTAACGTAGAAATAATTAAATTATCAATCAATGAATCAATAACTGTTACCCCATGTGGAGCATAGGCCGCGGTCACTTTGGATATCAATTTTATAGCTATTCCACATGTATGTATCTAATGCATCTATAGCTTAGTTACTCAAAGAAGTTACGAACACTAGAAATCATAGAATGTTTCAGAATGAATGAAGTAAAAATGATATCAACTGAAATCAATATTGTTTAGCCTAACTATTAATCTTCCTTTTTAAATGATTTATGTTATTTCGTTATCATTATCTGACAGACTTGCATAATATAGTTGATATATACAACCTTAATAAGGATTAATTGAATGATTTCGTGTGATAAAATTCTTCTTCAGTCTTTCATAATATGTGAGTCAACAAAAATCACTGAACATTCAGTGCTTATTCTCAGAATGCTGATTTATGTACTTTGATGAAATAAGTACTGCACATTGTGATCCCATTATTTTTATGTTTACCTTCTCCTAACAATTTTTGTTTGACTTCATTGGCTATTATTGTGTTATTTCCCTCTTATGAAGTAGAACTAAGTAATTGTGTACGTGTTAATCCAATTGATTAAAATTATAGTCTGCACTTGTTACTGATATTGGTCTTCTGTAAGATCTGAGATTTTATATGTATAAACGAGTATACGATGAAAATTGACTTTTATTCCTCTCGGTGGACAGTTTTTTTCGTTCAAGTGTTCCTGTTTCTCCTGCTTTGGGTTGAAGATATCATACAGACTGGCGATTGGCTGAGAATATTTGGTTGTCGTTAAAAGGTCGTAACCAAAATAAGTTTCAAATCCATTGGTAAACCGAGTTTCAACTATCAGAAAATCAAGTAACTCGAAAAAACAACATAATTACCCAAAGAAGATAAACTTTCTGTAATAGGCGCTGCATTTGAGTCTTAGGATTCATAAAACTCGAAAAATTCAATGTTGGATTCTCTTGTACACCCTTGAAAATATGTACGTAAATACCTATATTTTTCTAGTTTATTTGGTTAAATAATTTTTTTATTTTCTATTGTCTTCCCAACAGTCTAGTGGATGGGTTAAATTGTCTCGTGGTAGGAAGGGGGGGAGGGAGAAATGTGTTACTAGAGATAGGTTATAACGCTAATTCACATTAAAACATGTTCAAATGATGTCAAGTCACTATGACAAATGGCGATGTAGCAAACTGATTGAGAGAATTCAATCAGCATTGGGAATAAACAATCAAGGTAAGTTTGTGAGTGAGAAAGAATCATCGAAATTGGTAAATTCTACTTATGATTACTTGTTAATCCTTAGCTTCAGTTAGTACCTAAAATATGATACACATCAGGAAGTGACTTTGATTTTCGGACGACTGAAAAACAGAAAGTAGAACAGTAGTTACGCAATACCCCTTATGGAATGAAGTAGAAAATTTAAAACTCATGTAAGTCAACTTAATAGTCTAAAAGAGTTAAAGTGTTGACACGAAGCTTGAAAATTATAAGTGTAGTCTCTGAATGGGTTGTGATTACAAACTACTATAAAGTAATTCTATCGAATGATTCCTAATTTTTAATGGATGTTTAACTGAAGTCTTTCCGTTGAATGAAATTTTATATATAGATTATTCCACAATACATGTTAAATGTTGAAATGAAATTTCCTTGATAATTTCAACAGATAACTTTGTCATCTCTGTAAAATCATGGCGTTTAAATATTCCATGAGTTTCAATCTATTCCTCAGTATTTCATGTAAAGATGTTAAACATGAGATACATAATCTACAAGTTCATAAAATGATTCTATACATAATTTATAGTTTCATGATATTGAAGAGTTTTACACTGAAAATGCATATTTCTATTTTCAACTTATACATTGTTATTAATACCGTTAACTTCAATGATATGAACTTATTGTCATTTCAGTATTTTGTATGATCTACAACTTCTTTATATTCATTCATTTATGCTAATAATTAGAATTCATTAAATAATTCTATGAAGACACTAAGAACAACAAACAGTGAACATATCAGAATTTTCGAATATGCAAAGGTTTGATTTACTAATGTGGAGATGCTTATGGCCATTGCTGTTTGTAAAAAATTTCTATATAGTGATTGGTTGACATTCCGTATATTATTTTGAAAGCTGTATTTGATGCCCTGTATTGACTATTTGTTAAACGATTGAATTACTTATAGTCTTTGGTTGCCCTTTGGGAAACTGATAGAGATGATACTTGGAAATGCTCTGATAAATTTACTTAGTCGTACGTTCAATTTGATTGGTTCCACATGAGCATTTAAACCGATAAATGTACATTGAGGTGATAAAACATATGCAATCTATCCTTATTTCAAGACATCAAAATTAAATTATTATAGAATTGAGTGACTAATCTAACGGCATTACATACATCATTAAGTGCAGTGTTTAACCAACCTTACACTATTACATTGATTATATCCGATGTAGACTTTAGCTTTAGGAACACAGACTTGTTGTAAACTGTAGGTAGTTTACGTTAAGGCATACCATAAAACATGTGCTATTATAGTAACTTGAGTGGATATCCATTTTCGCCTAATAGTTTATGGATGGTTTCAATTTCCTCTTCAATTTCAATTTTAAAATATTCAAGAAAGTTTATCCTTAGTCTATTTTTTTCCTTGAACATCAAGCTAATTTTGAACATATACATCCATTTCTTATTCTTCATTCTGATTATTTTGTATGGTCGCTTCTTATAATTCACTCATCACCGCAACCATTTACCAGGATTAATTTTTATACAAATGTTAAGCCATATATATTAGTTTCATTTAATTGAATTTATCACAGGAGTGATGTTGGTAGGGTGTCATTGAAAACCAGGGAGTACTAGACGGTTGTTTTTTCCCTGTATGGAACTTCTCGGAAATGTGCACTCTACATTCTGCCACAGGAGATTCAGGCTGGCGAACATATGACCGTCTGAACTGCTGAGCAGGTATCCACTTGTGTAATTCTCACTTTAATCCATTTGTGATATAGTGCTAGAATCATTCACTGTCATCAGTGAAAACTGTCTCAATTGCAACAGGTCTGAACTTCAGCAATCACGACATCTTATTAGGGCTTCAGGAACTTCTTAAACGCTGAGTTCTAATAACGAGGACTAACTGAAAGGAAATATTTTTCTCCGCTCAATATGTTGTTCTTAATAAATAAAACTTTTTACAGACTTTACTTTGCGATGTTACATGTTGCATATCATTTTGTTCACTAGGGAAGAATCATCATACATGTGTGAAATATGAAGTATATTTCGAAGGTTAAAGGTCAGACATACAAACAAAATAAAAATTTAGAAAAGATGAGAGGCGTGGGGATATATTTATCCAAACTGTTCCTCAAATGTTCAATAAATGTAAATATTCATTGCAATAACGAATTTCATGGATAATCAGATGGTATTGTAATCGGATTCCTTAGAAATGGAATGAACAAGTATAGTAGGCTTAAATATTTCACAGCATTCATGCATCAATGACGCTTATCTTTAAAGAAGGGTATAATGATAACATCTCGTTCTAATACATCTCATTGGCATGAATAGTGAATGAGACATTAAAAGGAAAAAGAAAATCAGAATTGGTTGGTCAATATACTTATTACTGCAGTTCTGTACTGTTAGGATACAAAATAAGCAAAAATAGCACATAGTGCTAAATGTGTCTGCTCTGCAGATACTACAGAGGAAATATCAAACATCATCCCTAACATGGATTCGCCTCAAATCTTGAGGGTCTTGGGTTTGATTCTGTGGTGGATGCCTATTACTCAAGAGTCGTTTACGAGGTTGAAGCAGATGTCCATTACCCTCTAGTTTTCAATAGTTATCTTACTAAGACCAATTCGTGATATCAAATTTAAATTGAGGATGAGTCAGAGAAATGCTAAACATAAAAAGGGGTTTGATCAAACGGGAAAGGTTTTGTCATACACTGATTAAGTAATAGATGACTTAATAATAGACATTCGTAAACAGAGAAGCATTCATTTCGACTTGAAGCTAAATTGAATTGATCCCAGTGACTTCAGTTACATAAAGGAGAGTAATCTTCCTCCTTTAGATAGGTTGTCCAGGGATTGTTATAAAACTGTGAATTATGCTTACATTTCTATGGGATAATCACAGATTATCTAAAAAGTAAAAATTGATGGAGCTGTCAAAAGATTTAATTTCGCCTCATCTCAACTATACCGTTACATATTCCCTGGGAGCCAATTACAAGGCTATCAGGTTACTATCTACAAAACAAGTTACACAGAAGTAGTTAAACTGATCTATGCACATCAATGTTATCTCTTTAATTTATTATGTGAATACTAGCTTAACCGATTATTTCAGCAGATCTCATAATTCAGTATTATTTGATGACTCGAGTATTCGTTAAAAGGTTTTCGAGTACAGAATTTACCTTTGTCTAAATTATTAGGATGAACTTGTTTCTTCCTGTTGATTTGTTATTGACTGGAGCTGATCAGTCTCTGCAACTATATGTGTATCCTGAGTGGATTGCCTCGATCTAGTTATAGATCACAAGTACTACTTAAGTTAGAATATAACTGGCAAGTGGAATTCATGACGAGCATTTCTTTCTATTCGGTACTCGTCAGCTGAATGTACCTGCATCCCTATCTTGATGTTCCCATTCGGATTTGAACTCAGTCCATTTCGTGCTTAATGCCACCGCTCTTACCACTAGACTACTGAGTCCAGACAATAAACTCGGTAGCGTTTGACATGAAACGGACTGAATTCAAATCCTGATGTGAACATCAACATTCGGTACATCCAGCTGACGAGTACCACATAGGACGAAACGCACATCATGGATTCAACCTGCTATTTACAATCCAAATTAAACGATGTTTGTGTAAATCATTTTTCTGTTCA
This sequence comes from Schistosoma japonicum, assembly GCA_025215515.1. Taxonomy (NCBI): domain Eukaryota; kingdom Metazoa; phylum Platyhelminthes; class Trematoda; order Strigeidida; family Schistosomatidae; genus Schistosoma; species Schistosoma japonicum. The sequence continues at coordinate 33,783,517 of CM046063.1, forward strand.
GACAAGTACTTGTCAATGAAATTTAGTTACTCAGTTATATATTATCATATTCAATAACTTATATTTTCATTCTCACTTAGAATTTTACACAATGCATCTTCTACTATTGAAGATACAAATTGAATGCATGGAACTCCTATATTAATTACGAAGTCGAAGAAATTATCAGTGCTTTACATAGGGATTGTCTTTGACTAGAATGTGGAATGACAGTGTTAGTTATAATTTGGATGTATTTGAATCTTCCAGTTGATTTGTCATGAACTGAAACTGATCAGTCTTTGCTGTCATATGAACATACTGAGATGTTCGCCTAGATGCAGCAATAGTTCATTAGCATTTTTCGAGGTGGATTTTGACTAACAAGCGGAAACGAGAACACACGTTTTGTCGCATTTGGGGCTAGTCAGCTAGATATGCCTACATTGCAGTGTTAATATTTACACCTGAACTCGAACTAAGTTAATCTCGTATAAAATGTCACTGTGTTCACCTCCAGGCTACAGCCTAGAGATCGTCAAATATTCAATTCTCTCTAATAAAAATAACTCATGTATATTCGGATTCTACTATTAGCCTGCCACTTAACTATCTGTGCATAGGAAACTAATTTCTGGAAATATCTACCATATGGTTTATTTCTTCCTCACCTTTTTTATATTTGTCAATTGAACAATTATCATGTAGAATGGCTTTGTTTTCATTCCAATATGGTTTCGTTAAATTTTAGATTACCACACAAACCTGCAAATGATGATTGAAATTTCCTAATTATTATTGTGTAATCAGTTTAATAAACAAATTCTATATATTGAATTGGGATGAATTGTAGAGATTTGTTTTAAGCCCGACAGCATGAAGCTTGTGGGATGGAATCTAGGCTATACACTGCTGAGGAGTCCCATATTAGGATAAAATAGCTATCCAGTGTTCCTTGATTTTCCACTCGCACCCCGCCAACATCAATCTATGACGTATTCAAACAACTAAATGACATATATATATATATATATATATATATATATATATATATATATATATATATATATATATATATAGTCGTTATGAGTACCTCTGTACAACTTCGATAATGCAGTATCATTTGTAGAAATGTTTCCTTAATTATAGTTTTGTTTTCATTAAAGTTTCAACTGCAATTATCGAAGTTTGATAGGTGGTATCGCAATAACCTGTCATTATTGATGTTATGTTCTACGACATTGCATAGATTTGGATAATACCGAATTGTAATGATCTATTCTGTGGACTTTGAATAACACTATATAATCTTTTGTGTACGGTGATTGTCATAGTGAATTGAATCAAAAGTATGGTTATTAGTAAATTGGTTTGCATTATTATTCTATTGAAAGCATATAAGTAGTATATTTAGTGGGTATACAGGTTATTAAATTAACAAAGTACTGAAGTGTATTGATTTGTATTGCAAAGATATAAAAATTGTCACTATTTTTAAACGAGAATATAAAGCAAATTTTAGGCTATTTTATTTATTTGCAAATGATAGTTTTTATTTAAGGTGTTAATGTTTAGCACGGGATGGAAGCTAGGAACTAGTCGGATCGCTGAGGTCAGTCCGTGATGAAAACTATCTGATTTTTGAAGCTGCCAATTGACTGGCAGTAAAATGAAAAAAATAGGCGTTGCGTTATGTTTCAGGGTTTTGAGGGTCGGGTTGGTGGCGTTCCATACATGAGAGGCAACAATGATCACGGTTGCTATCGAATATCTCCTTGTTTGTGTTGGTAACAATGTTTTCTCAGCACGGTCCTTAGCAATGATAGTTTTATGAAACAGGATGATATGAGCCCCTAAATATGTTGAAGTGTCTATTTCATTAACAAATTGGAATTCTTTCTATGCATGCCAAGCTCAAATGCACCATGTATATTGTCTAGACAATATTAAATTACGGAAAAGTTAAGTCTGTCTTTAGTTTGAAAATCAGTCTTATCTAAACTAGACTCAGGAGGGAACATTCAGTGCCAAGCAACAAACAACTGATCTGGTTAAGTACTCATATATTTGGCACGATTTGTGTTGGCTTAAAAAGTAGTTCTTGATATCGACGTATACTTAGTCGTGGAAGATCGCAAGTTCATTCCAATGTAATATCTGTCGCAGTTGCTGGAGCTAATCTTGCTGATGATATTTACTTTTGTCTTCATTCTAACATCCCCTCCTTTGGTTTCCAGTGGTCTTGTGAACTTGTAAGCTACACCCACTTCTAGGAGTCTTAATAATCACTTAAGATGGCGGAAATGTTTTTTACGTAGAGAAAGATGATCTGTTTGTCGATTCACTACATGTAATTGCATGTTATGCCAAAGTATAGATACCTAAAATATCATAATATACTCTAAATAGATAACCTGTATTTGGATCAATTTATTGTTTCGTATGCTCTGCAACTCTTACTAATGAAACTCAGTGACGCTTACAAAATCCATGTTTCTCATTAACGCTTTATTATCTACCAATGGTCGTTAATACTTTGCGCTTCATTTTCACTTATAATCATTTTTTATTTTGATGATTGATTGATGTTATTAAGATCCTTACATCTGTTTTTTTTTTGTGTTTGGAACATGTGTTATGATTATTTGTCTTTTACATTTTATGAATCATCGATTGCTCATATTATTTCAGTCAATATCATTTTGTCCATTGTTTCTAACAGTATAGAGTTTTAGCGTCTGTCTATCGCGAAGTTTAAAGTTTGTCTTGAAGCCTTATAAGATCTTTATAGACTATTCTATTGTTATTACAAAGTGACATAGATTGTACAAATTCTGAAGAGATTTGAATAGAGAGTAAGTGAAGTGTGGAATTCACTGAGAGAAAAGTTTGGCATTTCTAGACAATACACAACATAGCAATGAATTCATATAGTGATCTATTTTAAAACTGGATATATGAATGGTATAATATTCAGTATGGATTCAAAGACAATCATCGGCCGAGATTTCTCATAGTCAATGTTATGTAAATTACAGGAAATTACTTGTCGCTTACAAATCTCGTGTCAGTAGTATAATGCGTGAATACATTTTATAGAAAGTTCTGGTTGTATATAAACTTTATTCAAATAAATGTGCAACATTTTAATAAAACAGTCTTTTTAAATAATAAAAATTTTAAATAAATTGTTTTATAAAATTTATTTGCAAATAATTATTCTACAGTAAGGTGCAAGAAAAACATGCGGTGTTCGTTACTTAACGTTGTCTTAGTGCATCGGTTCAAGTTGCCACACTTTATATCAGCAATTTTTGTGGCTGCCTTAAAGTTAGGCGGCATAGTATTCAATACAGCTGCGAGTTTTGAGTGTAGGATTGTGATTAAGGTGATGCTGTAGTTTCTCGAATGTACTAGCTAGAATATTTACGGTAATTGGTTATCATTAAGGCAAACTTATTCACTGTTTAATGTCTACTTCTCCCATATCAAACGATGTCTGTTGATAATAATTTGGTTTGACAATTATACCTTTCTTAAGACTTAGTTTAGTCATTTTACATGGTAATTTGATTAACTGGTAGGTAATGCATTTTGTAATTACACAAGATCCAAAGAATAGTTCAGACACTATAGATTTATATCACTAATTCACAAAACATTCTTTTCTTTCGCCAACATCAATTAACACCAGAGGATTCATGTTTGAAAGTACTTAGCCCTCTAAACCACTGGGTCGGCATCCACTAGTAGCATTCTCACTTCCATCAATTTGTGATATGTAGTGCGACGATTATCTCTTGTTATCGGTGACAACTGTCCCACTTCCAACAAGTCTGAACTCCACCAGTCACGACTTCTCGCTGGAACTTCAGGAACATACTGAAGCTACTCACTAGTAAGCCGATTATTGTAATTGATTTTGGGTGGTTAGTGAAGACTGATTGCAAACAATCATTATGTGTTTATAGAAAGTAACAAAGAACTAACAGAGAATCAACTACGTTTAATATCCAGCAGTTTAAAACGTATCTATATTCATTTAATAGGTGAATACTGTCAATTAGAGTATACATTTCATAAAAAATTATTGAAAAAAAAATGATTTAAAAATTCCATGCATTTTGTTTCCTACATGATGAATTTATTTCATCACGTTTGACTCTCATCAGTTGCATGTAACTTATAATAATACAGTATCGAATTTAGTGCGATACTTTTTCAGTAATAAGTATGGTTAGAATTTGAATTAAAAGCATTTCAGTATGATGTGAAAAATAGATCAACATAGAGAAGGAAAGTTGGATTGACCTATGTGGCCAATAGGAAACACTAATAGACAATTCTTAACTCTGGTAACTAATCTACATCATTCCTTTCATTAATAATATTTGATTCATTTTATTTATTTCATCATATTCCATTTAACTCCTAGTTTAAGTAGCTGAGGTGAACTCATACTACATTAACTTGATTTCGATTTATTCGTTACGCAATCACTGAATTTCAATTCTATTTACGTTCTAGAACTAACTGGGGTATATTTTATGTATTACCAATATCCATTTATTCATTTTAAAGTTTATTCAAATATATCTTTACACCACACTGAAATAATTTCCATTATAATTTTGACGAAATATATTACTAAAATTATGTGACGCTTTGTTCGATTTTCTAAGCGGCAATATTACAGATTATATATAGTTGATGAGAATCGAACGAAATAAAACCATTAACATGGTATCACGAAGTGGTTTGAGTTCGAAAACTATGAAAAATCAAGAAACACTGGACAAGCATCTCGTCAGTTTGTTAAATTACTCAGCACAGCATAGCACAGCACATCCACAACCACACAATCACCGATCGAACTTTCAACCTTATGGCTCCACAGAAAACCCTTCACTATTACACCACTCAAATACCCAACAGTTCATACTTTCTCACTCAGTCAATTCGTGATATATTTCCACAAACTCATTCATTGATATCGGTGTTGTTAATTGCATTACAGTCGACATGGCATCAAATTAACATTCAACAATCTCAACAACACTCAATTACAATCAACATCACCCCACTGATGTTAACCTCTACAGAGCACTGGTGAGGTGATGTTAACATTGAAATTTAACTATGTTTGATGTTAAACAGTTACCCACTGATGGCAATCAATGAATTTGCCTTAATATATGGTGAATCAACTGAGTTATCAATATCAACGAATGTAATGTGGTTCAGTGGTGTAGTGGTTATGTGCTTTTCTCGAATTGTGAGTATCATTTGTTCGATCCTTGTTGTTGTGGATGTGTATTGTTGGAAAGTGACATACTAGAATGAAATAGCTATTCAGTGTTTACTGGTGATCAATGGTTAACCTAATTCAAATCAATTTGTGATATCAAATTAGCATTCAATATTCTTCACAACACCCATTTGCAAAATAAAATGAACCATTGTCTTATTCTTACTCATTTTCATAACAGAAAATAATAATCTCTCAAATCTATTAAATGTTCAAGATAATTGACACATAACAAAAATGTGTACATTGTAAGAAGAAAATTATATTGATTTATTGTTTTCTTCAAATGACTAATTTACTGTAACATGATATGAATTAGTTGCTAACATTATTCACTTTATAAATTCTCGTTTCATCTGAACTCTTTCTTATTTAACTTGAGTATCACATATATTCTGTTTGTTGTATACTGAGAATGTTGAGAAATGTAGAATTGAATGCATCACAGATTGATGTTCGCAGGGCATTGTTGAAAACCACGGAACACTAGACAGCTGTTTCGTCCTAGTATAGGACTCCTTAGTAGTGCAAGTCCTAGATTCCTCTCCAGGGGATTCACGTTGACGAACACTCAAACCTCTGAACCACTGATTCGTCACCCATAGGTAGGATTCCCACTTCCATCAATTTGTGATACGTAGAGCAACGATCATCCAATGTCACTGGTGATAACGGTCTCACTCTTGACAAATCTGAATTCTGACAGTCATGACAACTCACTAGAACTTTATGAACATCCTGAAGTTAGTCACTAATCAGCTGATTATGGAAGTCAACCCAGTATTTCAGAGGTTTAGGTGTTCATCATATTGAAGCCGGTATTGTGCAGTCCAGGGTGCGCACTTCTGAGGAGTCACATACTAAAACGAAATAACTGTCTAATGCACTCTAGTCCCGAATGGTACTCTGTCGACATCAATTTGTGACGTATTCCATCAACTAAAAATACTAATCTCTACAAATCATCTCAATTAAGTGTAGAATTTATGAACAAGTCTTTTCTTAAAAAGTAAAACTGTCTGAATTCTGAATGAAAAAGAAAATCAGGAAGTACTAAACATCTCTTTTCTTCCAGTGTGGAAGACCTCAACAACGCACACTTTAGATCTCACGCAGCGGGATTCACATTGATGAACACCTAACAATCTGCACCACTGGTCAAGTCAACGTGCATTGGTAAAATTATCCCTTCCATTATTTTGTGATGTACAGAGCGATGATTATCCAATGTCATTGATGATAACTGACACACTACCGACAAGTATAAATTCCACCAGGTTTCATTTAATATTGAACAATTGCATAATGTTAGCATGAATTACTTTACTTGTTTTATTAATGCTAAGCAGATAAAGTATGTAATAGTGGATTAATGTTGCTGCTTAATTACTAAATTTTCTTGAACATTTCTTTCTTTTTTTATTATTTTACCTTTTAGAGAATGTATGTTAATGCCCATGTTGTAACATTAAAAGATTACAACATAAGAAGTGAAATAATGTGTAATCTTCCCTTACGTAACTGTTAATAGAATTCTCATTTCATCCATTTAATAATATGCATTATACAAAACGAATGAATTGTTTGTAAGTAAATTAAATAGTAGTTTTTAATTTGTTTTGTTTTGGTTGTTTGTATACGTCATAGATTGATGTTGATTGGGCTAAACTTTAAAATAGAAAGAACTAGACACCTGTTTCTTCTTAGTATTGAAAACCTTAGCAACATCCACCTTCGATTCTGCTATGGAATTTAAACCAGTACCTTCATGTCACACAGCGAACTCTTAGTCATTCTTACCATGAAGTCGAAGTCCGTTAATAAAATTCCTATTTCCATCAATTTGTGATATAGAGAGATGATCATCTATTGTTATTGGTGATAACTTTCTCAGTGTTCACCTATCTGAATGCTGTAAGTTTAACTGCGTGAAAGGATCGGATGAAGGGTGCACACTACTGAGGATTTCTATACTAGGATAAAACATCTGTCCAGTTCTTTCAGGTTTCCAGTAATACCCAGCTTACATCAATCTGTTGCGAATACAACCAACTAAAGTTTATGTCTATCTGCACAAAACCACCTCAATTCAGTTACTTTAGTTTTGTGAGTTAGTAATGTTTTTAAAGCATAAGATAATGATTAGATCATTTTTTGAATTGCTTTACTAGTCACTAGGTTAGATACTAATTTTAAAGAGGTAAATTATATTTGTATGAGTTTGTCACTTTATATAGCTAATACAGAATACATTAATTAAACAGTCTTTTGTTCCCATATAAGTGCTTCTTGAACGGATTGACTAGATAAGGTGTTGTATGCAATCCAAGGCACGTGTTTTGTTCTAGGTACATCTGTTAAATCCCACTGTTGATTGTCACAATGAAATTCGAACCCATGAATTTTTGTTACAAATGCCCACATATTACAGCCTATGTTACTGAGTCTAGACAGCCACCAATTTATTCACATATAAGAATGAAAATTGATCAGATGCTATCTATGATATTAACAGTGAGACATTAAAGATTTATACTAATAAACCAGTAAACCATGTTTATTCTACTTAACAGTTTATCTAATGAATGAATTTTCAATGAAAACAAAATTGCTATCATTGCGTAATTATTTTGGTTACTGTCCATCTATTCACTTTGAATGTCATTAGATTGACAATTGTGAGTTGACATTTACAGGTTGCAGGCTAATGAATGTTCTTGTATAAATGACAAACTATATGAATTAAACTTAGAAACAATTAAAAATTTCTATTATGTGAATTAGAAACAACGTATAGATGCAATTAATATTGTTCTCAATTAGACTATCATCAGCCTTTTTACACTGATATACAGTAATATTTATTAAACCAATCGTGGCAGTTTAACAGTGGATGATAAAAATGAAACAGATGGGTTACGTAACTAATGATAATAGATGAAAGGTGTAAATTGGTTGCAGTAATAATAAGTAGATTAATGATAACAATATGAATACATATTTCAACATAAGATGAATACCTATGCGTTACAATAGAAGTGTAGTTAGATGTCTAGCAATCAGGGTTAGAAAGATTTGCCCGGAAGTCGATATAAACTCTGAAATAGACGTCATATTTAGTAAACTGGCAGAAATTAGCTACTCTGTATGTAATTATAATAAGCTTGTATCTTTTCGTCGATTTGTAATGAACTAAAACTGGTCAGCTTCTGTGACCGTCTGGACACAGTAGCCGAGTGGTGAACTCGATAGCATTTAGAACGAAGTGGACTGAGTTCGAATCCCCGTGTGAATATTAACATTGAGGTGCAGGTACATCAAGACAATGTGTCCCAAATAGAACGAAACGCGCTTCTTGCATTTCGTTTGCCAATTACAATCCAACTTAAACGTACACAATTCTTTACACCCTTTACTGTCTCTTTATCCTTACTCCACCTCACTCATACCTTTTCTCCGTTCTCTATTTGGTTGACCACATTATTTTCACACCTAGTTTTGAACGACTATTATTATTATCATTTTAACAAGTTTAATTTCATACCGTTT